>CAVMKG010000164.1:0-15000 GCA_963682025.1 Cordilura impudica | reverse complement strand
ATTTTTAATTTTTAATTTTTAATTTTTAATTTTTAATTTTTAATTTTTAATTTTTAATTTTTAATTTTTAATTTTTAATTTTTAATTTTTAATATTTAATTTTTAATTTTTAATTTTTAATTTTTTATTTTTAACTTTTAATTATTAATTTTTCATTTGTAATTTTTAATGTTTAATTTAAAATTTTTAATTTTTAATTTGTAATTTTTAATTTTTAATTTTTAATTTTTAATTTTTAAATATTTAATTTTTAATTTTTAATTTTTAGTTTTAAATTTTTTTTTTATTTTTAATTTTAAATTTTTAATTTTTAATTTGTACTTTTTATATTTAATTTTTATTTTTTAATTTTTAATTTTTAACTTTTAATTTTTAATTTTTAATTTTTAATTTTTAATTTTTATATTTTAATTTTTAATTTTTAATTTTTAATTTTTAATTTTTAATTTTTAATTTTTAATTTTTAATTTTTAATTTTTAATTTTTAATTTTTAATTTTTAATTTTTAATTTTTAATTTTTAATTTTTAATTTTTAATTTTTAATTTTTAATTTTTAATTTTTAATTTTTAATTTTTAATTTTTAATTTTTAATTTTTAATTTTTAATTTTTAATTTTTAATTTTTAATTTTTAATTTTTAATTTTTAATTTTTAATTTTTAATTTTTAATTTTTAATTTTTAATTTTTAATTTTTAATTTTTAATTTTTAATTTTTAATTTTAATTCTTAATTTTTCATTATTCATTTTTAATTTTTTAATTTTTAATTTTTTAATTTTTAATTTTTAATTTTTAATTTTTAATTTTTAATTTTTAATTTTTAATTTTTAATTTTTAATTTTTAATTTTTAATTTTTAATTTTTAATTTTTAATTTTTAATTTTTAATTTTTAGTTTTTAATTTTTAATTTTTAATTTTTAATTTTTAATTTTTAATTTTTAAATTTTAATTTTTTAATTTTTAATTTTTAGTTTTAAATTTTTAATTTTTAATTTTTAATTTTTAATTTTTAATTTTTAATTTTTAATTTTTAATTTTTAATTTTTAATTTTTAATTTTTAATTTTTAATTTTTAATTTTTAATTTTTAATTTTTAATTTTTAATTTTTAATTTTTAATTTTTAATTTTTAATTTTTAATTTTTAATTTTTAATTTTTAATTTTTAATTTTTAATTTTTAATTTTTAATTTTTAATTTTTAATTTTTAATTTTTAATTTTTAATTTTTAATTTTTAATTTTTAATTTTTAATTTTTAATTTTTAATTTTTAATTTTTTAATTTTTAATTTTTAATTTTTAGTTTTTAATTTTTAATTTTTAATTTTTAATTTTTAATTTTTAATTTTTAATTTTTAATTTTTAATTTTTAGTTTTTAATTTTTAATTTTTAATTTTTAATTTTTAATTTTTAATTTTTAATTTTTAATTTTTAATTTTTAATTTTTAATTTTTAATTTTTAATTTTTAATTTTTAATTTTTAATTTTTAATTTTTAATTTTTAATTTTTAATTTTAAATTTTTAATTTTTAATTTTTAATTTTTAATTTTTAATTTTTAATTTTTAATTTTTAATTTTTAATTTTTAATTTTTAATTTTTAATTTTTAATTTTTAATTTTTAATTTTTAATTTTTAATTTTTAATTTTTAATTTTTAATTTTTAATTTTTAATTTTTAATTTTTAATTTTTAATTTTAATTTTTAATTTTAATTTTTAATTTTTAATTTTTAATTTTTAATTTTTAATTTTTAATTTTAATTTTAATTTTTAATTTTTAATTTTTAATTTTTAATTTTTAATTTTTAATTTTTAATTTTTAATTTTTAATTTTTAATTTTTAATTTTTAATTTTTAATTTTTAATTTTTAATTTTTAATTTTTAATTTTTAATTTTTAATTTTTAATTTTTAATTTTTAATTTTTAATTTTTAATTTTTAATTTTTAATTTTTAATTTTTAATTTTTCAATTTTTAATTTTTAATTTTTAATTTTTAATTTTTAATTTTTAATTTTTAATTTTTAATTTTTAATTTTTAATTTTTAATTTTTAATTTTTAATTTTTAATTTTTCAATTTTTAATTTTTAATTTTTAATTTTTAATTTTTAATTTTTAATTTTTAATTTTTAATTTTTAATTTTTAATTTTTAATTTTTAATTTTTAATTTTTAATTTTTAATTTTTAATTTTTAATTTTTAATTTTTAATTTTTAATTTTTAATTTTTAATTTTTAATTTTTAATTTTTAATTTTTAATTTTTAATTTTTAATTTTTAATTTTTAATTTTTAATTTTTAATTTTTAATTTTTAATTTTTAATTTTTAATTTTTAATTTTTAATTTTTAATTTTTATTTTAATTTTTAATTTTTAATTTTTAATTTTTAGTTTTTAATTTTTAGTTTTTAATTTTTAATTTTTAATTTTTAATTTTCAATTTTTAATTTTTAATTTTTAATTTTTAATTTTTGATTTTTAATTTTTAATTTTTAATTCTTAATTTTTAATTTTTAATTTTTAATTTTTAATTTTTAATTTTTAATTTTTAATTTTAATTTTTAATTTTTAATTTTTAATTTTTAATTTTTAATTTTTAATTTTTAATTTTTTATTTTTTAATTTTTAATTTTTAATTTTTAATTTTTAATTTTTAATTTTTAATTTTTAATTTTTAATTTTTAATTTTTAATTTTTAATTTTTAATTTTTAATTTTTAATTTTTAATTTTTAATTTTTGATTTTTAATTTTTAATTTTTAATTCTTAATTTTTAATTTTTAATTTTTAATTTTTAATTTTCAATTTTTAATTTTTAATTTTTAATTTTGAAATTTAAATTTTTAATTTTGAAATTTTAATTTTTAATTTATAATTTTTAATTTTTATTTTTAATTTTTAATTTTTAATTTTTAAATTATAACTTTTAACTTTTAATTTTTAGTTTTTAATTTTTTATTTCTAATTTTTAATTCTTAATTTTTAATTTTTAATTTTTAATTTTTAATTTTTAATTTTTAATTTTTAATTTTTAATTTTTATTTTTTAATTTTTAATTTTTAATTTTTAATTTTTAATTTTTAATTTTTAATTTATAATTTTTAATTTATAATTTTTAATTTTTAATTTTTAATTTATAATTTATAATTTTTAATTTTTAATTTTTAATTTTTAATTTTTAATTTTTAATTTTTAATTTTTAATTTTTAATTTTTAATGTTTAATTTTTAATTTTTAATTTTTAATTTTTAATTTTTAATTTTTAATTTTTAATTTTTAATTTTTAATTTTTAATTTTTAATTTTTAATTTTTAATTTTTAATTTTTAATTTTTAATTTTTAATTTTTTTTTTAATTTTTAATTTTTAATTTTTAATTTTTAATTTTTAATTTTTAATTTTTAATTTTTAATTTTTAATTTTTAATTTTTAATTTTTAATTTTTAATTTTTAATTTTTAATTTTTAATTTTTAATTTTTAATTTTTAATTTTTAATTTTTAATTTTTAATTTTTAATTTTTAATTTTTAATTTTTAATTTTTAATTTTTAATTTTTAATTTTTAATTTTTAATTTTTAATTTTTAATTTTTAATTTTTAATTTTTAATTTTTAATTTTTAATTTTTAATTTTTAATTTTTAATTTTTAATTTTTAATTTTTAATTTTTAATTTTTAATTTTTAATTTTTAATTTTTAATTTTTAATTTTTAATTTTTAATTTTTAATTGTTAATTTTTAATTTTTAATTTTTAATTTTTAATTTTTAATTTTTAATTTTTAATTTTTAATTTTAAATTTTTAATTTTTAATTTTTAAATTTTAATTTTTAATTTTTAATTTTTAATTTTTAATTTTTAATTTTTAAATTATAACTTTTAATTTTTAGTTTTTAATTTTTAATTTCTAATTTCTAATTTTTAATTCTTAATTTTTAATTTTTAATTTTTAGTTTTTAATTTTTAATTTTTAATTTTTAATTTTTAATTTTTAATTTTTAATTTTTAATTTTTAATTTTTAATTTTTAATTTTTAATTTTTAATTTTTAATTTTTAATTTTTAATTTTTAATTTTTAATTTTTAATTTTTAATTTTTAATTTTTAATTTTTAATTTTTAATTTTTAATTTTCAATTTTTAATTTTTAATTTTTAATTTTTAATTTTTAATTTTTATTTTTATATTTTTAATTTTTAATTTTTAATTTTTAGTTTTTAATTTTTAGTTTTTAATTTTTAATTTTTAATTTTTAATTTTTAATTTTCAATTTTTAATTTTTAATTTTTAGTTTTTAATTTTTAATTTTTAATTTTTAATTTTTTATTTTTTAATTTTTAATTTTTAATTTTTAATTTTTAATTTTTAATTTTTAATTTTTAATTTTTAATTTTTAATTTTTAATTTTTAATTTTTAATTTTTAATTTTTAATTTTTAATTTTTAATTTTTAATTTTTAATTTTTAATTTTTAATTTTTAATTTTTAATTTTTAATTTTTAATTTTTAATTTTTAATTTTTAATTTTTAATTTTTAATTTTTAATTTTTAATTTTTAATTTATAATTTTTAATTTTTAATTTTTAATTTTTCATTTTTAATTTTTAATTTTTAATTTTTATTTTTAATTTTTAATTCTTAATTTTTAATTCTTACTTTTAAATTTTAAATTTTTAATTTTTAATTTTTAATTTTTAATTTTTAATTTTTAATATTTAATTTTTAATTTTTAATTTTTAATTTTTAATTTTTAATTTTTAATTTTTAATTTTTAATTTTTAATTTATAATTTTTAAATTTTAATTTTTAATTTTTAATTTTTAATTTTTAATTTTTAATTTTTAATTTTTAATTTTTAATTTTTAATTTTTAATTTTTAATTTTTATTTTTAAATTTTTAATTTTTAATTTTTAGTTTTTAGTTTTTAATTTTTAGTTTTTAATTTTTAATTTTTAATTTTCAATTTTTAATTTTTAATTTTTAGTTTTTAATTTTTAATTTTTAATTTTTTATTTTTTAATTTTTAATTTTTAATTTTTAATTTTTAATTTTTAATTTTTAATTTTTAATTTTTAATTTTTAATTTTTAATTTTTAATTTTTAATTTTTAATTTTTAATTTTTAATTTTTAATTTTTAATTTTTAATTTTTAATTTTTAATTTTTAATTTTTAATTTTTAATTTTTAATTTTTAATTTTTAATTTTTAATTTTTAATTTTTAATTTTTAATTTTTAATTTTTAATTTTTTATTTTTAATTTTTAATTTTTAATTTTTAATTTTTAATTTTTAATTTTTCATTTTTAATTTTTAATTTTTAATTTTTAATTTTTGATTTTTAATTTTTAATTTTTAATTTTTAATTTTTAATTCTTAATTTTTAATTTTTAATTTTTAATTTTTGATTTTTGATTTTAATTTTAATTTTTAATTTTTAATTTTCAATTTTTAATTTTTAATTTTTAATTTTGAAATTTTAATTTTTAATTTTGAAATTTTAATTTTTAATTTATAATTTTTATTTTTAATTTTTAATTTTTAAATTATAACTTTTAACTTTTAATTTTTAGTTTTTAATTTTTAATTTCTAATTTTTAATTCTTAATTTTTACTTTTTAATTTTTAATTTAAAATTTTTATTTTTAATTTTTAATTTTTAATTTTTAATTTTTAATTTTTAATTTTTAATTTTAAATTTTTTATTTATAATTTTTAATTTTTAATTTTTAATTTTTAATTTTTAATTTTTAATTTTTAATTTTTAATTTTTAATTTTTAATTTTTAATTTTTAATTTTTAATTTTTAATTTTTAATTTTTAATTTTTAATTTTTAATTTTTAATTTTTAATTTTTAATTTTTAATTTTTAATTTTTAATTTTTAATTTTTAATTTTTAATTTTTAATTTTTAATTTTTAATTTTTAATTTTTAATTTTTAATTTTTAATTTTTAATTTTTAATTTTTTTTTTAATTTTTAATTTTTAATTTTTAATTTTTAATTTTTAATTTTTATTTTTTAATTTTTAATTTTTAACTTTTAATTTTTAATTTTTAATTTTTAATTTTTAATTTTAAATTTTTAATTTTTAATTTTTAATTTTTAATTTTTAATTTTTAATTTTTAATTTTTAATTTTTAATTTTTAATTTTTAATTTTTAATTTTTAATTTTTAATTTTTAATTTTTAATTTTTAATTTTTAATTTTTAGTTTTTAATTTTTAGTTTTTAATTTTTAATTTTTAATTTTCAATTTTTAATTTTTAATTTTTAATTTTTAATTTTTAATTTTTAATTTTTTATTTTTTAATTTTTAATTTTTAATTTTTAATTTTTAATTTTTAATTTTTAATTTTTAATTTTTAATTTTTAATTTTTAATTTTTAATTTTTAATTTTTAATTTTTAATTGTTAATTTTTAATTTTTAATTTTTAATTTTTAATTTTTAATTTTTAATTTTTAATTTTTAATTTTTAATTTTTAATTTTAAATTTTTAATTTTTAATTTTTAAATTTTAATTTTTAATTTTTAATTTTTAATTTTTAATTTTTAATTTTTAATTTTTAATTTTTAATTTTTAAATTATAACTTTTAATTTTTAGTTTTTAATTTTTAATTTCTAATTTCTAATTTTTAATTCTTAATTTTTAATTTTTAATTTTTAGTTTTTAATTTTTAATTTTTAATTTTTAATTTTTAATTTTTAATTTTTAATTTTTAATTTTTAATTTTTAATTTTTAATTTTTAATTTTTAATTTTTAATTTTTAATTTTTAATTTTTAATTTTTAATTTTTAATTTTTAATTTTTAATTTTTAATTTTTAATTTTTAATTTTTAATTTTTAATTTTTAATTTTTAATTTTTAATTTTTAATTTTTAATTTTTAATTTTTAATTTTTAATTTTTAATTTTTAATTTTTAATTTTTAATTTTTAATTTTTAATTTTTAATTTTTAATTTTTAATTTTTAATTTTTAATTTTTAATTTTTAATTTTTAATTTTTAATTTTTAATTTTAATTTTTAATTTTTAATTTTTAATTTTTAATTTTTAATTTTTAATTTTTAATTTTTAATTTTTAATTTTTAATTTTTAATTTTTAATTTTTAATTTTTAATTTTTAATTTTTTAATTTTTAATTTTTAATTTTTAATTTTTAATTTTTAATTTTTAATTTTTAATTTTTAATTTTTAATTTTTAATTTTTAATTTTTAATTTTTAATTTTTAATTTTTAATTTTTAATTTTTAATTTTTAATTTTTAATTTTTAATTTTTAATTTTTAATTTTTAATTTTTAATTTTTAATTTTTAATTTTTAATTTTTAATTTTTAATTTTTAATTTTTAATTTTTAATTTTTAATTTTTAATTTTTAATTTTTAATTTTTAATTTTTAATTTTTAATTTTTAATTTTTAATTTTTAATTTTTAATTTTTAATTTTTAATTTTTAATTTTTAATTTTTAATTTTTAATTTTTAATTTTTAAATTTTAATTTTTAATTTTTAATTTTTAATTTTTAATTTTTAATTTTTAATTTTAATTTTTAATTTTTAATTTTTAATTTTTAATTTTTAATTTTTAATTTTTAAATTTTAATTTTTAATTTTTAATTTTTAATTTTCAATTTTTAATTTTTAATTTTTAATTTTTAATTTTTAATTTTTAATTTTTAATTTTTAATTTTTAATTTTTAATTTTTAATTTTTAATTTTTAATTTTTAATTTTTAATTTTTAATTTTTAATTTTTAATTTTTAATTTTTAATTTTTAATTTTTAATTTTTAATTTTTAATTTTTAATTTTTAATTTTTAATTTTTAATTTTTAATTTTTAATTTTTAATTTTTAATTTTTAATTTTTAATTTTTAATTTTTAATTTTTAATTTTTAATTTTTAATTTTTAATTTTTAATTTTTAATTTTTAATTTTTAATTTTTAATTTTTAATTTTTAATTTTTAATTTTTAATTTTTAATTTTTAATTTTTAATTTTTAATTTTTAATTTTTAATTTTTAATTTTTAATTTTTAATTTTTAATTTTTAATTTTTAATTTTTAATTTTTAATTTTTAATTTTTAATTTTTAATTTTTAATTTTTAATTTTTAATTTTTAATTTTTAATTTTTAATTTTTAATTTTTAATTTTTAATTTTTAATTTTTAATTTTTAATTTTTAATTTTTAATTTTTAATTTTTAATTTTTAATTTTTAATTTTTAATTTTTAATTTTTAATTTTTAATTTTTAATTTTTAATTTTTAATTTTTAAGTTTTAATTTTTAATTTTTAATTTTTAATTTATAATTTTTAATTTGTAATTTGTAATTTTTAATTTTTAATTTTTAGTTTTTAATTTTTAATTTGAATTTTTAATTTTTAATTCTTAATTCTTAATTTTTAGTTTTTAATTTTTAATTTTTAATTTTTAATTTTTAATTTTTTATTTTTAATTTTTAATTTTTAATTTTAATTTTTAATTTTTAATTTTTAGTTTTTAATTTTTAATTATAAATTTTTAATTTTCAAATTCAATTTTTAATTTTTAATTTTTAATTTTTAATTTTTAATTTTTAATTTTTAATTTTTAATTTTTAATTTTTAATTTTTAATTTTTAATTTTTAATTTTTAATTTTTAATTTTTAATTTTTAATTTTTAATTTTTAATTTTTAATTTTTAATTTTTAATTTTTAATTTTTAATTTTTAATTTTTAATTTTTAATTTTTAATTTTTAATTTTTAATTTTTAATTTTTAATTTTTAATTTTTAATTTTTAATTTTTAATTTTTAATTTTTAATTTTTAATTTTTAATTTTTAATTTTTAATTTTTAATTTTTAATTTTTAATTTTTAATTTTTAATTTTTAATTTTTAATTTTTAATTTTTAATTTTTAATTTTTAATTTTTAATTTTTAATTTTTAATTTTTAATTTTTAATTTTTAATTTTTAATTTTTAATTTTTAATTTTTAATTTTTAATTTTTAATTTTTAATTTTTAATTTTTAATTTTTAATTTTTAATTTTTAATTTTTAATTTTTAATTTTTAATTTTTAATTTTTAATTTTTAATTTTTAATTTTTAATTTTTAATTTTTAATTTTTAATTTTTAATTTTTAATTTTTAATTTTTAATTTTTAATTTTTAATTTTTAATTTTTAATTTTTAATTTTTAATTTTTAATTTTTAATTTTTAATTTTTAATTTTTAATTTTTAATTTTTAATTTTTAATTTTTAATTTTTAATTTTTAATTTTTAATTTTTAATTTTTAATTTTTAATTTTTAATTTTTAATTTTTAATTTTTAATTTTTAAATTTTTAATTTTTAGTTTTAATTTTTAATTTTTAATTTTTAATTTTTAATTTTTAATTTTTAATTTTTAATTTTTAATTTTTAATTTTTAATTTTTAATTTTTAATTTTTAATTTTTAATTTTTAATTTTTAATTTTTAATTTTTAATTTTTAATTTTTAATTTTTAATTTTTAATTTTTAATTTTTAATTTTTAATTTTTAATTTTTAATTTTTAATTTTTAATTTTTAATTTTTAATTTTTAATTTTTAATTTTTAATTTTTAATTTTTAATTTTTAATTTTTAATTTTTAATTTTTAATTTTTAATTTTTAATTTTTAATTTTTAATTTTTAATTTTTAATTTTTAATTTTTAATTTTTAATTTTTAATTTTTAATTTTTAATTTTTAATTTTTAATTTTTAATTTTTAATTTTTAATTTTTAATTTTTAATTTTTAATTTTTAATTTTTAATTTTTAATTTTTAATTTTTAATTTTTAATTTTTAATTTTTAATTTTTAATTTTTAATTTTTAATTTTTAATTTTTAATTTTTAATTTTTAATTTTTAATTTTTAATTTTTAATTTTTAATTTTTAATTTTTAATTTTTAATTTTTAATTTTTAATTTTTAATTTTTAATTTTTAATTTTTAATTTTTAATTTTTAATTTTTAATTTTTAATTTTTAATTTTTAATTTTTAATTTTTAATTTTTAATTTTTAATTTTTAATTTTTAATTTTTAATTTTTAATTTTTAATTTTTAATTTTTAATTTTTAATTTTTAATTTTTAATTTTTAATTTTTAATTTTTAATTTTTAATTTTTAATTTTTAATTTTTAATTTTTAATTTTTAATTTTTAATTTTTAATTTTTAATTTTTAATTTTTAATTTTTAATTTTTAATTTTTAATTTTTAATTTTTAATTTTTAATTTTTAATTTTTAATTTTTAATTTTTAATTTTTAATTTTTAATTTTTAATTTTTAATTTTTAATTTTTAATTTTTAATTTTTAATTTTTAATTTTTAATTTTTAATTTTTAATTTTTAATTTTTAATTTTTAATTTTTAATTTTTAATTTTTAATTTTTAATTTTTAATTTTTAATTTTTAATTTTTAATTTTTAATTTTTAATTTTTAATTTTTAATTTTTAATTTTTAATTTTTAATTTTTAATTTTTAATTTTTAATTTTTAATTTTTAATTTTTAATTTTTAATTTTTAATTTTTAATTTTTAATTTTTAATTTTTAGTTTTAATTTTTAATTTTTAATTTTTAATTTTTAATTTTTAATTTTTAATTTTTAATTTTTAATTTTTAATTTTTAATTTTTAATTTTTAATTTTTAATTTTTAATTTTTAATTTTTAATTTTTAATTTTTAATTTTTAATTTTTAATTTTTAATTTTTAATTTTTAATTTTTAATTTTTAATTTTTAATTTTTAATTTTTAATTTTTAATTTTTAATTTTTAATTTTTAATTTTTAATTTTTAATTTTTAATTTTTAATTTTTAATTTTTAATTTTTAATTTTTAATTTTTAATTTTTAATTTTTAATTTTTAATTTTTAATTTTTAATTTTTAATTTTTAATTTTTAATTTTTAATTTTTAATTTTTAATTTTTAATTTTTAATTTTTAATTTTTAATTTTTAATTTTTAATTTTTAATTTTTAATTTTTAATTTTTAATTTTTAATTTTTAATTTTTAATTTTTAATTTTTAATTTTTAATTTTTAATTTTTAATTTTTAATTTTTAATTTTTAATTTTTAATTTTTAATTTTTAATTTTTAATTTTTAATTTTTAATTTTTAATTTTTAATTTTTAATTTTTAATTTTTAATTTTTAATTTTTAATTTTTAATTTTTAATTTTTAATTTTTAATTTTTAATTTTTAATTTTTAATTTTTAATTTTTAATTTTTAATTTTTAATTTTTAAGGACAGCGATTTTTAATTTTTAATTTTTAATTTTTAATTTTTAATTTTTAATTTTTAATTTTTAATTTTTAATTTTTAATTTTTAATTTTTAATTTTTAATTTTTAATTTTTAATTTTTAATTTTTAATTTTTAATTTTTAATTTTTAATTTTTAATTTTTAATTTTTAATTTTTAATTTTTAATTTTTAATTTTTAATTTTTAATTTTTAATTTTTAATTTTTAATTTTTAATTTTTAATTTTTAATTTTTAATTTTTAATTTTTAATTTTTAATTTTTAATTTTTAATTTTTAATTTTTAATTTTTAATTTTTAATTTTTAATTTTTAATTTTTAATTTTTAATTTTTAATTTTTAATTTTTAATTTTTAATTTTTAATTTTTAATTTTTAATTTTTAATTTTTAATTTTTAATTTTTAATTTTTAATTTTTAATTTTTAATTTTTAATTTTTAATTTTTAATTTTTAATTTTTAATTTTTAATTTTTAATTTTTAATTTTTAATTTTTAATTTTTAATTTTTAATTTTTAATTTTTAATTTTTAATTTTTAATTTTTAATTTTTAATTTTTAATTTTTAATTTTTAATTTTTAATTTTTAATTTTTAATTTTTAATTTTTAATTTTTAATTTTTAATTTTTAATTTTAAATTTAAAATTAAAATTTTTAAATTTTTAATTTTTAATTTTTAAATTTTAAATTTTTAATTTCTAATTTTTAATTTATAATTTTTAATTTTTAATTTTTAATTTTTAATTTTTAATTTTTAATTTTTAATTTTTAATTTTTAATTTTTAATTTTTAATTTTTAATTTTTAATTTTAATTTTTAATTTTAATTTTTAATTTTTAATTTTTAATTTTTAATTTTTAATTTTTAATTTTTAATTTTTAATTTTTAATTTTTAATTTTTAATTTTTAATTTTTAATTTTTAATTTTTAATTTTTAATTTTTAATTTTTAATTTTTAATTTTTAATTTTTAATTTTTAATTTTTAATTTTTAATTTTAATTTTTAATTTTTAATTTTTAATTTTTAATTTTTAATTTTTAATTTTTAATTTTTAATTTTTAATTTTAATTTTTAATTTTTAATTTTTAATTTTTAATTTTTAATTTTTAATTTTTAATTTTTAATTTTTAATTTTTAATTTTTAATTTTTAATTTTTAATTTTTAATTTTTAATTTTTAATTTTTAATTATTAATTTTTAATTTTTAATTTTAATTTTTAATTTTTAATTTTTAATTTTTAATTTTTAATTTTTAATTTTAATTTTTAATTTTTAATTTTTAATTTTTAATTTTTAATTTTTAACTTTTAATTTTTAATTTTTAATTTTTAATTTTTAATTTTTAATTTTTAATTTTTAATTTTTAATTTTTAATTTTTAGTTTTTAATTTTTAATTTTTAGTTTTTAATTTTTAATGTTTAATTTTTAATTTATAGTTTTAATTTATAGTTTTAATTTTTAATTTTTAATTTTTAATTTTTAATTTTTAATTTTTAATTTTTAAATTTTTAAATTTTTAATTTATAATTTGTAATTTTTAAATTTTTACTTTTTAATTTTTAATTTTTAATTTTTAATTTTTAATTTTTAATTTTTAATTTTTAATTTTTAATTTTTAATTTTTAATTTTTAATTTTTAATTTTTAATTTTTAATTTTTAATTTTTAATTTTTAATTTTTAATTTTTAATTTTTAATTTTTAATTTTTAATTTTTAATTTTTAATTTTTAATTTTTAATTTTTAATTTTTAATTTTTAATTTTTAATTTTTAATTTTTAATTTTTAATTTTTAATTTTTAATTTTTTAATTTTTAATTTTTAATTTTTAATTTTTAATTTTTAATTTTAATTTTTAATTTTTAATTTTTAATTTTTAATTTTTAATTTTTAATTTTTAATTTTTAATTTTTAATTTTTAATTTTTAATTTTTAATTTTTAATTTTTAATTTTTAATTTTTAATTTTTAATTTTTAATTTTTAATTTTTTAATTTTTAATTTTTAATTTTTAATTTTTAATTTTAATTTTTAATTTTTAATTTTTAATTTTTAATTTTTAATTTTTAATTTTTAATTTTTAATTTTTAATTTTTAATTTTTAATTTTTAATTTTTAATTTTTAATTTTTAATTTTTAATTTTTAATTTTTAATTTTTAATTTTTAATTTTTAATTTTTAATTTTTAATTTTTAATTTTTAATTTTTAATTTTTAATTTTTAATTTTTAATTTTTAATTTTTAATTTTTAATTTTTAATTTTTAATTTTTAATTTTTAATTTTTAATTTTTAATTTTTAATTTTTAATTTTTAATTTTTAATTTTTAATTTTTAATTTTTAATTTTTAATTTTTAATTTTTAATTTTTAATTTTTAATTTTTAATTTTTAATTTTTAATTTTTAATTTTTAATTTTTAATTTTTAATTTTTAATTTTTAATTTTTAATTTTTAATTTTTAATTTTTAATTTTTAATTTTTAATTTTTAATTTTTAATTTTTAATTTTTAATTTTTAATTTTTAATTTTTAATTTTTAATTTTTAATTTTTAATTTTTAATTTTAATTTTTAATTTTTAATTTTTAATTTTTAATTTTTAATTTTTAATTTTTAATTTTTAATTTTTAATTTTTAATTTTTAATTTTTAATTTTTAATTTTTAATTTTTAATTTTTAATTTTTAATTTTATTTTTAATTTTTAATTTTTAATTTTTAATTTTTAATTTTTAATTTTTAATTTTTAATTTTTAATTTTTAATTTTTAGTTTTTAATTTTAATTTAAAATAATAAAATTTTTAAATTTTTAAATTTTTAATTTTTAAATTTTAAATTTTTAATTTCTAATTTTTAATTTATAATTTATAATTTTTAATTTTTAATTTTTAATTTTTAATTTTTAATTTTTAATTTTTAATTTTTAATTTTTAATTTTTAATTTTTAATTCTTAATTTTTAATTTTTAATTTTTAACTTTTAATTTTTAATTTTTAATTTTTAATTTTTAATTTTTTATTTTTAAGTTTTAAATTTTAATTTTTAATTTTTAATTTTTTCTTTTAATTTTTAATTTTCAATTTTTAATTTTTAATTTTTAATTTTTAATTTTTAATTTTTAATTTTTTATTTTTAATTTTTAATTTTTAATTTTTAATTTTTAATTTTTAATTTTTAATTTTTAATTTTTAATTTTTAATTTTTAATTTTTAATTTTTAATTTTTAATTTTTAATTTTTAATTTTAAATTTTTAATTTTTTTATTTTTAATTTTTAATTTTTAATTTTTAATTTTTAATTTTTAATTTTAATTTTTAATTTTTAATTTTTAATTTTTAATTTTTAATTTTTAATTTTTAATTTTTAATTTTTAATTTTAATTTTTAATTTTTAATTTTTAATTTTTAATTTTTAATTTTTAATTTTTAATTTTTAATTTTTAATTTTTAATTTTTAATTTGTAATTTTTAATTTTTAATTTTTAATTTTAATTTTTTAATTTTTAATTATTAATTTTTAATTTTTAATTTTTAATTTTTAATTTATAATTTATAATTTTTAATTTTTAATTTTTAATTTTTAATTTTTAATTTTTAATTTTTAATTTTTAATTTTTAATTTTTAATTTTTAATTTTAAATTTTTAATTTTTAACTTTTAATTTTTAATTTTTAATTTTTAATTTTTAATTTTTAATTTTTAATTTTTAATTTTTAAGTTTTTAATTTTTAATTTTTAGTTT
>CAVMKG010000163.1:0-20763 GCA_963682025.1 Cordilura impudica | reverse complement strand
TAATTTTTAATTTTTAATTTTTAGTTTTTAATTTTTAATTTTTAATTTTTAATGTTTAATTTTTAATTTTTAATTTTTAATTTTTAATTTTTAATTTTTAATTTTTAATTTTTAATTTTTAATTTTTAATTTTTAATTTTAAATTTTTAATTTTTAATCTTTAATTTTTAATTTATAATTTATAATTTATAATTTTAATTTTTAATTTTTAATTTTTTATTTTTAATTTTTAATTTTTAATTTTTAATTTTTAATTTTTAATTTTTAATTTTTAATTTTTAATTTTTAATTTTTAATTTTAATTTTTAATTTTTAATTTTAATTTTTAATTTATAATTTTTAATTATTAATTTTTAATTTTTAATTTTTAATTTTTTAATTTTTAATTTTTAATTTTTAATTTTTAATTTTTAATTTTTAATTTTTAATTTTTAATTTTTAATTTTTAATTTTTAATTTTTAATTTTTAATTTTTAATTTTTAATTTTTAATTTTTAATTTTTAATTTTTAATTTTTAATTATTAATTTTTAATTTTTAATTTTTAATTTTTAATTTTTAATTTTTAATTTTTAATTTTTAATTTAAATTTTTAATTTTTAATTTTTAATTTTTAATTTTTAATTTTTAATTTTTAATTTTTAATTTTTAATTTTTAATTTTTTATTATTTATTTTTAATTTTTAATTTTTAATTTTTAATTTTTAATTTTTTATTATTTATTTTTAATTTTTAATTTTTAATTTTTAATTTTTAATTTTTAATTTTTAATTTTTAATTTTTAATTTTTAATTTTTAATTTTTAATTTTTAATTTTTAATTTTTAATTTTTAATTTTTAATTTTTAATTTTTAATATTTAATTTTTAATTTTTAATTTTTTAATTTTTTATTTTTAATTTTTAATTCTTAATTTTTAATTTTTAATATTAAATTTCTAATTTTAATTTTTAATTTTTAATCTTTAATTTTTAACCTTTAATTTTTAATTTTAAATTTTAATTTTTAATTTTTAATATTTAATTTTTAATTTTTAATTTTTAAATTTTAATTTTTAATTTTTAATTTTGATTTTGAATTTTGAATTTTTAAGTTTTAATTTTTAATTTTTAATTTTTAATTTTTAATTTTTAATTTTTAATTTTTAATTTTTAATTTTTAATTTTAATTTTTAATTTTTAATTTTTAATTTTTAATTTTTAATTTTTAATTTTTAATTTTTAATTTTTAATTTTTAATTTTTAATTTTTAATTTTTAATTTTTAATTTTTAATTTTTAATTTTTAATTTTTAATTTTTAATTTTTAATTTTTTAATTTTTAATTTTTAATTTTTAATTTTTAATTTTTAATTTTTAATTTTTAATTTTTAATTTTTAATTTTTAATTTTTAATTTTTAATTTTTAATTTTTAATTTTTAACTTTTAATTTTTAATTTTTAATATTTAATTTTTAATTTTTAATTTTTAATTTTTAATTTTTAATTTTTAGTTTTTAATTTTTAATTTTTAATTTTTAATTTTTAATTTTTAATTTTTAATTTTTAATTTTTAATTATTAATTTTTAATTTTAATGTTTAATTTTTAATTTTTAATTTTTAATTTTTAATTTTTAATTTTTAGTTTAAATTTTTAATTTTTAATTTTTAATTTTTAATTTTTAATTTTTAATTTTTAATTTTTAATTTTTAATTTTTAATTTTTAATTTTTAATTTTAAATTTTTAATTTTTAATTTTTAATTTTTAATTTTTAATTTTTAATTTTTAATTTTTAGTGTTTAATTTTTAATTTTTGATTTTTAATTTTTAATTTTTAATTTTTAATTTTTAATTTTTAATTTTTAATTTTTAATTTTTAATTTTTTATTATTTATTTTTAATTTTTAATTTTTAATTTTTAATTTTTTATTATTTATTTTTAATTTTTAATTTTTAATTTTTAATTTTTAATTTTTAATTTTTAATTTTTAATTTTTAATTTTTAATTTTTAATTTTTAATTTTTAATTTTTAATTTTTAATTTTTAATTTTTAATTTTTAATTTTTAATTTTTAATTTTTAATTTTTAATTTTTAATATTTAATTTTTAATTTTTAATTTTTAATTTTTTATTTTTAATTTTTAATTTTTAATTCTTAATTTTTAATTTTTAATATTAAATTTCTAATTTTAATTTTTAATTTTTAATCTTTAATTTTTAACCTTTAATTTTTAATTTTAAATTTTTAATTTTTAATTTTTAATTTTTAATTTTTAATTTTTAATTTTTAATTTTTAATTTTTAATTTTTAATTTTTAATTTTTAATTTTTAATTTTTAATATTTAATATTTAATTTTTAATTTTTAATTTTTAATTTTTAAATTTTAATTTTTAATTTTGATTTTGAATTTTGAATTTTTAAGTTTTAATTTTTAATTTTTAATTTTTAATTTTTAATTTTTAATTTTTAATTTTTAATTTTTAATTTTTAATTTTTAATTTTTAATTTTTAATTTTTAATTTTTAATTTTTAATTTTTAATTTTTAATTTTTAATTTTTAATTTTTAATTTTTAATTTTTAATTTTTAATTTTTAATTTTTAATTTTTAATTTTTAATTTTTAATTTTTAATTTTTAACTTTTAATTTTTAATTTTTAATTTTTAATTTTTAATTTTTAATTTTTAATTTTTAATTTTTAATTTTTAATTTTTAATTTTTAATTTTTAATTTCTAATTTTTAATTTTTAATTTTTAATTTTTAATTTTTAATTTTTAATTTTTAATTTTTTATTATTTATTTTTAATTTTTAATTTTTAATTTTAATTTTTAATTTTTAATTTTTAATTTTTAATTTTTAATTTTTAATTTTTAATTTTTAATTTTTAATTTTTAATTTTTAATTTTTAATTTTTAATTTTTAATTTTTAATTTTTAATTTTTAATTTTTAATTTTTAATTTTTAATTTTTAATTTTTAATTTTTAATTTTTAATTTTTAATTTTTAATTTTTAATTTTTAATTTTTAATTTTTAATTTTTAATATTTAATTTTTAATTTTTTATTTTTAATTTTTTAATTTTTAATTCTTAATTTTTAATTTTTAATATTAAATTTCTAATTTTTAATTTTTAATTTTTAATCTTTAATTTTTAACCTTTAATTTTTAATTTTAAATTTTTAATTTTTAATTTTTAATTTTTAAATTTTAATTTTTAATTTTTAATTTTTAATTTTTAATTTTGATTTTGAATTTTGAATTTTGAATTTTTAATTTTTAATTTTTAATTTTTAATTTTTAATTTTTAATTTTTAATTTTTAATTTTTAATTTTTAATTTTTAATTTTTAATTTTTAATTTTTAATTTTTAATTTTTAATTTTTAATTTTTAATTTTTAATTTTTAATTTTTAATTTTTAATTTTTAATTTTTAATTTTTAATTTTTAATTTTTAATTTTTAATTTTTAATTTTTAATTTTTAATTTTTAATTTTTAATTTTTAATTTTAATTTTTAATTTTTAATTTTTAATTTTTAATTTTTAATTTTTAATTTTTAATTTTTAATTTTTAATTTTTAATTTTTAATTTTTAATTTTTAATTTTTAATTTTTAATTTTTAATTTTTAATTTTTAATTTTTAATTTTTAATTTTTAATTTTTAATTTTTAATTTTTAATTTTTAATTTTTAATTTTTAATTTTTAATTTTTAATTTTTAATTTTTAATTTTTAACTTTTAATTTTTAATTTTTAATTTTTAATTTTTAATTTTTAATTTTTAATTTTTAATTTTTAATTTTTAATTTTAATTTTTAATTTCTAATTTTTAATTTTTAATTTTTAATTTTTAATTTTTAATTTTTAATTTTTAATTTTTAATTTTTAATTTTTAATTTTTAATTTTTAATTTTTAATTTTAAATTTTTAATTTTTAATTTTTTATTTTTTAATTTTAATTTTTAATTTTTAATTTTTAATTTTTAATTTTTAATTTTTAATTTTTAATTTTTAATTTTTAATTTTTAATTTTTAATTTTTAATTTTTTAATTTTTAATTTTTAATTTTTAATTTTTAATTTTTAATTTTTAATTTTTAATTTTTAATTTTTAATTTTTAATTTTTAATTTTTAATTTTTAATTTTTAATTTTTAATTTTTAATTTTTAATTTTTAATTTTTAATTTTTAATTTTTAATTTTTAATTTTTAATTTTTAATTTTTAATTTTTAATTTTTAATTTTTAATTTTTAAATTTTAATTTTTAATTTTTAATTTTTAATTTTTAATTTTTAATTTTTAATTTTTAATTTTTAATTTTTAATTTTTAATTTTAAATTTTTAATTTTTAATTTTTAATTATTAATTTTTAATTTTGATTTTGAATTTTGAATTTTTAAGTTTTAAGTTTTAATTTTTAATTTTTAATTTTTAATTTTTAATTTTTAATTTTTAATTTTTAATTTTTAATTTTTAATTTTTAATTTTTAATTTTTAATTTTTAATTTTTAATTTTTAATTTTTAATTTTTAATTTTTAATTTTTAATTTTTAATTTTTAATTTTTAATTTTTAATTTTTAATTTTTAATTTTTAATTTTTAATTTTTAATTTTTAATTTTTAATTTTTAATTTTTAATTTTTAATTTTTAATTTTTTAATTTTTAATTTTTAATTTTTAATTTTTAATTTTTAATTTTTAATTTTTAATTTTTAATTTTTAATTTTTAATTTTTAATTTTTAATTTTTAATTTTTAATTTTTAATTTTTAATTTTTAATTTTTAATTTTTAATTATTAATTTTTAATTTTTAATTTTTAATTTTTAATTTTTAATTTTTAGTGTTTAATTTTTAATTTTTGATTTTTGATTTTTAATTTTTAATTTTTAATTTTTAATTTTTAATTTTTAATTTTTAATTTTTAATTTTTAATTTTTAATTTTTAATTTTTAATTTTTAATTTTTAATTTTTTATTATTTATTTTTAATTTTTAATTTTTAATTTTTAATTTTTAATTTTTAATTTTTAATTTTTAATTTTTAATTTTTAATTTTTAATTTTTTATTATTTATTTTTAATTTTTAATTTTTAATTTTTAATTTTTAATTTTTAATTTTTAATTTTTAATTTTTAATTTTTAATTTTTAATTTTTAATTTTTAATTTTTAATTTTTAATTTTTAATTTTTAATTTTTAATTTTTAATTTTTAATTTTTAATTTTTAATTTTTAATTTTTAATTTTTAATTTTTAATTTTTAATTTTTAATTTTTAATATTTAATTTTTAATTTTTAATTTTTAATTTTTTATTTTTAATTTTTAATTTTTAATTCTTAATTTTTAATTTTTAATATTAAATTTCTAATTTTAATTTTTAATTTTTAATCTTTAATTTTTAACCTTTAATTTTTAATTTTAAATTTTTAATTTTTAATTTTTAATTTTTAATTTTTAATTTTTAATTTTTAATTTTTAATATTTAATATTTAATTTTTAATTTTTAATTTTTAATTTTTAAATTTTAATTTTTAATTTTTAATTTTTGATTTTGAATTTTGAATTTTTAAGTTTTAATTTTTAATTTTTAATTTTTAATTTTTAATTTTTAATTTTTAATTTTTAATTTTTAATTTTTAATTTTTAATTTTTAATTTTAAATTTTTAATTTTTAATTTTTAATTTTTAATTTTTAATTTTTAATTTTTAATTTTTAATTTTTAATTTTTAATTTTTAATTTTTAATTTTTAATTTTTAATTTTTAATTTTTAATTTTTAATTTTTAATTTTTAATTTTAAATTTTTAATTTTTAATTTTTAATTTTTAATTTTTAATTTTTAACTTTTAATTTTTAATTTTTAATTTTTAATTTTTAATTTTTAATTTTTAATTTTTAATTTTTAATTTTTAATTTTTAATTTCTAATTTTTAATTTTTAATTTTTAATTTTTAATTTTTAATTTTTTATTATTTATTTTTAATTTTTAATTTTTAATTTTTAATTTTTAATTTTTAATTTTTAATTTTTAATTTTTAATTTTTAATTTTTAATTTTTAATTTTTAATTTTTAATTTTTAATTTTTAATTTTTAATTTTTAATTTTTAATTTTTAATTTTTAATTTTTAATATTTAATTTTTAATTTTTAATTTTTTATTTTTAATTTTTAATTCTTAATTTTTAATTTTTAATATTAAATTTCTAATTTTTAATTTTTAATTTTTAATCTTTAATTTTTAACCTTTAATTTTTAATTTTAAATTTTTAATTTTTAATTTTTAATTTTTAATTTTTAATTTTTAATTTTTAATATTTAATATTTAATATTTAATTTTTAATATTTAATATTTAATATTTAATTTTTAATTTTTAATTTTTAATTTTTAATTTTTAAATTTTAATTTTTAATTTTTAATTTTTAATTTTGATTTTGAATTTTGAATTTTGAATTTTTAATTTTTAATTTTTAATTTTTAATTTTTAATTTTTAATTTTTAATTTTTAATTTTTAATTTTTAATTTTTAATTTTTAATTTTTAATTTTTAATTTTTAATTTTTAATTTTTAATTTTTAATTTTTAATTTTTAATTTTTAATTTTTAATTTTTAATTTTTAATTTTTAATTTTTAATTTTTAATTTTTAATTTTTAATTTTTAATTTTTAATTTTTAATTTTTAATTTTTAATTTTTAATTTTTAATTTTTAATTTTTAATTTTTAATTTTTAATTTTTAATTTTTAATTTTTAATTTTTAATTTTTAATTTTTAATTTTTAATTTTTAATTTTTAATTTTTAATTTTTAATTTTTAATTTTTAATTTTTAATTTTTAATTTTTAATTTTTAATTTTTAATTTTTAATTTTTAATTTTTAATTTTTAATTTTTAATTTTTAATTTTTAATTTTTAATTTTTAATTTTTAATTTTTAATTTTTAATTTTTAATTTTTAATTTTTAATTTTTAATTTTTAATTTTTAATTTTTAATTTTTAATTTTTAATTTTTAACTTTTAATTTTTAATTTTTAATTTTTAATTTTTAATTTTTAATTTTTAATTTTTAATTTTTAATTTCTAATTTTTAATTTTTAATTTTTAATTTAATTTTTAATTTTTAATTTTTAATTTTTAATTTTTAATTTTTAATTTTTAATTTTTAATTTTTAATTTTTAATTTTTAATTTTTAATTTTTAATTTTTTATTTTTAATTTTTAATTTTTAATTTTTAATTTTTAATTTTAAATTTTTAATTTTTAATTTTTTATTTTTTAATTTTAATTTTTAATTTTTAATTTTTAATTTTTAATTTTTAATTTTTAATTTTTAATTTTTAATTTTTAATTTTTAATTTTTAATTTTTAATTTTTAATTTTTAATTTTTAATTTTTAATTTTTAATTTTTAATTTTTAATTTTTAATTTTTAATTTTTAATTTTTAATTTTTAATTTTTAATTTTTAATTTTTAATTTTTAATTTTTAATTTTTAATTTTTAATTTTTAATTTTTAATTTTTAATTTTTAATTTTTAATTTTTAATTTTTAATTTTTAATTTTTAATTTTTAATTTTTAATTTTTAATTTTTAGTTTTTAATTTTTAATTTTTAATTTTTAATTTTTAATTTTTAATTTTTAACTTCTAATTTTTAATTTTTAATATTTAATTTTTAATTTTTAATTTTTAATTTTTAATTTTTAATTTTTAGTTTTTAATTTTTAATTTTTAATTTTTAATTTTTAATTTTTAATTTTTAATTATTAATTTTTAATTTTTAATGTTTAATTTTTAATTTTTAATTTTTAATTTTTAATTTTAATTTTTAATTTTTAATTTTTAATTTTTAATTTAAATTTTTAATTTTTAATTTTTAATTTTTAATTTTTAATTTTTAATTTTTAATTTTTAATTTTTAATTTTTAATTTTTAATTTTTAATTTTTAATTTTTAATTTTTAATTTTTAATTTTTAATTTTTAATTTTTAATTTTTAATTTTTAATTTTTAATTTTTAATTTTTAATTTTTAATTTTTAGTGTTTAATTTTTAATTTTTGATTTTTAATTTTTAATTTTTAATTTTTAATTTTTAATTTTTAATTTTTAATTTTTAATTTTTAATTTTTAATTTTTAATTTTTAATTTTTAATTTTTAATTTTTAATTTTTTATTATTTATTTTTAATTTTTAATTTTTAATTTTTAATTTTTAATTTTTTATTATTTATTTTTAATTTTTAATTTTTAATTTTTAATTTTTAATTTTTAATTTTTTAATTTTTAATTTTTAATTTTTAATTTTTAATTTTTAATTTTTAATTTTTAATTTTTAATTTTTAATTTTTAATTTTTAATTTTTAATTTTTAATTTTTAATTTTTAATATTTAATTTTAATTTTTAATTTTTTATTTTTAATTTTAATTTTTAATTCTTAATTTTTAATTTTTAATATTAAATTTCTAATTTTAATTTTTAATTTTTAATCTTTAATTTTTAACCTTTATTTTTAATTTTAAATTTTTAATTTTTAATTTTTAATTTTTAATTTTTAATTTTTAATATTTAATATTTAATTTTTAATTTTTAATTTTTAATTTTTAAATTTTAATTTTTAATTTTTAATTTTGATTTTGAATTTTGAATTTTTAAGTTTTAATTTTTAATTTTTAATTTTTAATTTTTAATTTTTAATTTTTAATTTTTAATTTTTAATTTTTAA
This sequence comes from Cordilura impudica, assembly GCA_963682025.1. NCBI lineage: Eukaryota > Metazoa > Arthropoda > Insecta > Diptera > Scathophagidae > Cordilura > Cordilura impudica. The sequence goes on along the minus strand of CAVMKG010000163.1, from coordinate 12,066 downwards.
TTTTTAATTTTTAATTTTTAATTTTTAATTTTTAATTTTTAATTTTTAATTTTTAATTTTTAATTTTTAATTTTTAATTTTTAATTTTTAATTTTTAATTTTTAATTTTTAATTTTTAATTTTTAATTTTTAATTTTTAATTTTTAATTTTTAATTTTTAATTTTTAATTTTTAATTTTTAATTTTTAATTTTTAATTTTTAATTTTTAACTTTTAAATTTTTAATTTTTAATTTTTAATTTTTAATTTTTAATTTTTAATTTTTAATTTCTAATTTTTAATTTTTAATTTTTAATTTTTAATTTTTAATTTTTAATTTTTAATTTTTAATTATTTATTTTTAATTTTTAATTTTTAATTTTTAATTTTTAATTTTTAATTTTTAATTTTTAATTTTTAATTTTTAATTTTTAATTTTTAATTTTTAATTTTTAATTTTTAATTTTTAATTTTTAATTTTTAATTTTTAATTTTTAATATTTAATTTTTAATTTTTAATTTTTTATTTTTAATTTTTAATTTTTAATTCTTAATTTTTAATTTTTAATATTAAATTTCTAATTTTTAATTTTTAATTTTTAATCTTTAATTTTTAACCTTTAATTTTTAATTTTAAATTTTTAATTTTTAATTTTTAATTTTTAATTTTTTAATTTTTAATTTTTAATTTTTAATTTTTAATTTTTAATTTAATTTTTTAATTTTTAATTTTTAATTTTTAATTTTTAATTTTTAATATTTAATATTTAATTTTTAATTTTTAATTTTTAATTTTTAATTTTTAAATTTTAATTTTTAATTTTTAATTTTTAATTTTGATTTTGAATTTTGAATTTTGAATTTTGAATTTTTAATTTTTAATTTTTAATTTTTAATTTTTAATTTTTAATTTTTAATTTTTAATTTTTAATTTTTAGTTTTTAATTTTTAATTTTTAATTTTTAATTTTTAATTTTTAATTTTTAATTTTTAATTTTTAATTTTTAATTTTTAATTTTTAATTTTTAATTTTTAATTTTTAATTTTTAATTTTTAATTTTTAATTTTTAATTTTTAATTTTTAATTTTTAATTTTTAATTTTTAATTTTTAATTTTTAATTTTTAATTTTTAATTTTTAATTTTTAATTTTTAATTTTTAATTTTTAATTTTTAATTTTTAATTTTTAATTTTTAATTTTTAATTTTTAATTTTTAATTTTTAATTTTTAATTTTTAATTTTTAACTTTTAATTTTTAATTTTTAATTTTTAATTTTTAATTTTTAATTTTTAATTTTTAATTTTTAATTTCTAATTTTTAATTTTTAATTTTTAATTTAATTTTTAATTTTTAATTTTTAATTTTTAATTTTTAATTTTTAATTTTTAATTTTTAATTTTTAATTTTTAATTTTTAATTTTTAATTTTTAATTTTAAATTTTTAATTTTTAATTTTTTATTTTTTAATTTTAATTTTTAATTTTTAATTTTTAATTTTTAATTTTTAATTTTTAATTTTTAATTTTTAATTTTTAATTTTTAATTTTTAATTTTTAATTTTTAATTTTTAATTTTTAATTTTTAATTTTTAATTTTTAATTTTTAATTTTTAATTTTTAATTTTTAATTTTTAATTTTTAATTTTTAATTTTTAATTTTTAATTTTTAATTTTTAATTTTTAATTTTTAATTTTTAATTTTTAATTTTTAATTTTTAATTTTTAATTTTTAATTTTTAATTTTTAATTTTTAATTTTTAATTTTTAATTTTTAATTTTTAATTTTTAATTTTTAATTTTTAAATTTTAATTTTTAATTTTTAATTTTTAATTTTTAATTTTTAATTTTTAATTTTAAATTTTTAATTTTTAATTTTTAATTATTAATTTTTAATTTTGATTTTGAATTTTGAATTTTTAAGTTTTAAGTTTTAATTTTTAATTTTTAATTTTTAATTTTAAATTTTTAATTTTTAATTTTTAATTTTTAATTTTTAATTTTTAATTTTTAATTTTTTATTTTTAATTTTTAATTTTTAATTTTTAATTTTTAATTTTTAATTTTTAATTTTTAATTTTTAATTTTTAATTTTTAATTTTTAATTTTTAATTTTTAATTTTTAATTTTTAATTTTTAATTTTTAATTTTTAATTTTTAATTTTTAATTTTTAATTTTTAATTTTTAATTTTTAATTTTTAATTTTTAATTTTTAATTTTTAATTTTTAATTTTTAATTTTTAATTTTTAATTTTTAATTTTTAATTTTTAATTTTTAATTTTTAATTTTTAATTTTTAATTATTAATTTTTAATTTTTAATTTTTAATTTTTAATTTTTAATTTTTAGTGTTTAATTTTTAATTTTTGATTTTTAATTTTTAATTTTTAATTTTTAATTTTTAATTTTTAATTTTTAATTTTTAATTTTTAATTTTTAATTTTTAATTTTTAATTTTTAATTTTTAATTTTTAATTTTTTATTATTTATTTTTAATTTTTAATTTTTAATTTTTAATTTTTAATTTTTAATTTTTAATTTTTAATTTTTTATTATTTATTATTTATTTTTAATTTTTAATTTTTAATTTTTAATTTTTAATTTTTAATTTTTAATTTTTAATTTTTAATTTTTAATTTTTAATTTTTAATTTTTAATTTTTAATTTTTAATTTTTAATTTTTAATTTTTAATTTTTAATTTTTAATTTTTAATTTTTAATATTTAATTTTTAATTTTTAATTTTTTATTTTTAATTTTTAATTTTTAATTCTTAATTTTTAATTTTTAATATTAAATTTCTAATTTTAATTTTTAATTTTTAATCTTTAATTTTTAACCTTTAATTTTTAATTTTAAATTTTTAATTTTTAATTTTTAATTTTTAATTTTTAATTTTTAATTTTTAATTTTTAATATTTAATATTTAATTTTTAATTTTTAATTTTTAATTTTTAAATTTTAATTTTTAATTTTTAATTTTGATTTTGGATTTTGAATTTTTAAGTTTTAATTTTTAATTTTTAATTTTTAATTTTTAATTTTTAATTTTTAATTTTTAATTTTTAATTTTTAATTTTTAATTTTTAATTTTTAATTTTTAATTTTTAATTTTTAATTTTTAATTTTTAATTTTTAATTTTTAATTTATAATTTTTAATTTTTAATTTTTAATTTTTAATTTTTAATTTTTAATTTTTAATTTTTAATTTTTAATTTTTAACTTTTAATTTTTAATTTTTAATTTTTAATTTTTAATTTTTAATTTTTAATTTTTAATTTTTAATTTCTAATTTTTAATTTTTAATTTTTAATTTTTAATTTTTAATTTTTAATTTTTAATTTTTAATTTTTTATTATTTATTTTTAATTTTTAATTTTTAATTTTTAATTTTTAATTTTTAATTTTTAATTTTTAATTTTTAATTTTTAATTTTTAATTTTTAATTTTTAATTTTTAATTTTTAATTTTTAATTTTTAATTTTTAATTTTTAATTTTTAATTTTTAATTTTTAATTTTTAATTTTTAATTTTTAATATTTAATTTTTAATTTTTAATTTTTTATTTTTAATTTTTAATTCTTAATTTTTAATTTTTAATATTAAATTTCTAATTTTTAATTTTTAATTTTTAATCTTTAATTTTTAACCTTTAATTTTTAATTTTAAATTTTTAATTTTTAATTTTTAATTTTTAATTTTTAATTTTTAATTTTTAATTTTTAATATTTAATATTTAATTTTTAATTTTTAATTTTTAATTTTTAATTTTTAAATTTTAATTTTTAATTTTTAATTTTGATTTTGAATTTTGAATTTTGAATTTTGAATTTTTAATTTTTAATTTTTAATTTTTAATTTTTAATTTTTAATTTTTAATTTTTAATTTTTAATTTTTAATTTTTAATTTTTAATTTTTAATTTTTAATTTTTAATTTTTAATTTTTAATTTTTAATTTTTAATTTTTAATTTTTAATTTTTAATTTTTAATTTTTAATTTTTAATTTTTAATTTTTAATTTTTAATTTTTAATTTTTAATTTTTAATTTTTAATTTTTAATTTTTAATTTTTAATTTTTAATTTTTAATTTTTAATTTTTAATTTTTAATTTTTAATTTTTAATTTTTAATTTTTAATTTTTAATTTTTAATTTTTAATTTTTAATTTTTAATTTTTAATTTTTAATTTTTAATTTTTAATTTTTAATTTTTAATTTTTAATTTTTAACTTTTAATTTTTAATTTTTAATTTTTAATTTTTAATTTTTAATTTTTAATTTTTAATTTTTAATTTTTAATTTTTAATTTTTAATTTTTAATTTCTAATTTTTAATTTTTAATTTTTAATTTAATTTTTAATTTTTAATTTTTAATTTTTAATTTTTAATTTTTAATTTTTAATTTTTAATTTTTAATTTTTAATTTTTAATTTTTAATTTTTAATTTTTAATTTTTAATTTTTAATTTTTAATTTTTTATTTTTAATTTTTAATTTTTAATTTTTAATTTTAAATTTTTAATTTTTAATTTTTTATTTTTTAATTTTAATTTTTAATTTTTAATTTTTAATTTTTAATTTTTAATTTTTAATTTTTAATTTTTAATTTTTAATTTTTAATTTTTAATTTTTAATTTTTAATTTTTAATTTTTAATTTTTAATTTTTAATTTTTAATTTTTAATTTTTAATTTTTAATTTTTAATTTTTAATTTTTAATTTTTAATTTTTAATTTTTAATTTTTAATTTTTAATTTTTAATTTTTAATTTTTAATTTTTAATTTTTAATTTTTAATTTTTAATTTTTAATTTTTAATTTTTAATTTTTAAATTTTAATTTTTAATTTTTAATTTTTAATTTTTAATTTTTAATTTTTAATTTTTAATTTTTAATTTTTAATTTTTAATTTTTAATTTTTAATTTTTAATTATTAATTTTTAATTTTGATTTTGAATTTTGAATTTTTAAGTTTTAAGTTTTAATTTTTAATTTTTAATTTTTAATTTTAAATTTTTAATTTTTAATTTTTAATTTTTAATTTTTAATTTTTAATTTTTAATTTTTAATTTTTTATTTTTAATTTTTAATTTTTAATTTTTAATTTTTAATTTTTAATTTTTAATTTTTAATTTTTAATTTTTAATTTTTAATTTTTAATTTTTAATTTTTAATTTTTAATTTTTAATTTTTAATTTTTAATTTTTAATTTTTAATTTTTAATTTTTAATTTTTAATTTTTAATTTTTAATTTTTAATTTTTAATTTTTAATTTTTAATTTTTAATTTTTAATTTTTAATTTTTAATTTTTAATTTTTAATTTTTAATTTTAAATTTTAAATTTTTACTTTTTAATTTTTAATTTTTAATTTTTAATTTTTAATTTTTAATTTTTAATTTTTAATTTTTAATTTTTAATTTTTAATTTTTAATTTTTAATTTTTAATTTTTAATTTTTAATTTTTAATTTTTAATTTTTAATTTTTAATTTTTAATTTTTAATTTTTAATTTTTAATTTTTAATTTTTAATTTTTAATTTTTAATTTTTAATTTTTAATTTTTAATTTTTAATTTTTAATTTTTAATTTTTAATTTTTAATTTTTAATTTTTAATTTTTAATTTTTAATTTTTAATTTTTAATTTTTAATTTTTAATTTTTAATTTTTAATTTTTAATTTTTAATTTTTAATTTTTAATTTTTAATTTTTAATTTTTAATTTTTAATTTTTTTTTTTTATTTTTAATTTTTAATTTTTAAATTTTAATTTTTAATTTTTAATTTTTAAATTTTAATTTTTAATTTTTAATTTTTAATTTTTAATTTTTAATTTTTAATTTTTAATTTTTAATTTTTAATTTTTAATTTTTAATTTTTAATTTTTAATTTTTAATTTTTAATTTTTAATTTTTAATTTTTAATTTTTAATTTTTAATTTTTAATTTTTAATTTTTAATTTTTAATTTTTAATTTTTAATTTTTAATTTTTAATTTTTAATTTTTAATTTTTAATTTTTAATTTTTAATTTTTAATTTTTAATTTTTAATTTTTAATTTTTAATTTTTAATTTTTAATTTTTAATTTTTAATTTTTAATTTTTAATTTTTAATTTTTAATTTTTAATTTTTAATTTTTAATTTTTAATTTTTAATTTTTAATTTTTAATTTTTAATTTTTAATTTTTAATTTTTAATTTTTAATTTTTAATTTTTAATTTTTAATTTTTAATTTTTAATTATTAATTTTTAATTTTTAATTTTTAATTTTTAATTTTTAATTTTTAATTTTTAATTTTTAATTTTTAATTTTTAATTTTTAATTTTTAATTTTTTATTTTTTAATTTTAATTTTTAATTTTTAATTTTTATTTTTTAATTTTTAATTTTTAATTTTTAATTTTTAATTTTTAATGTTTAATTTTTAATTTTTAATTTTTAATTTTTAATTTTTAATTTTTAATTTTTAATTTTTAATTTTTAATTTTATATTTTTAATTTTTAATTTTTAATTTTTAATTTTTAGTTTTTAATTTTTAATTTTAAATTTTTAATTTTTAATTTTTAATATTTACTTTTTAATTTTTAATTTTTAATTTTTAGTTTTTAATTTTTAATTTTTAATTTTTAATTTTTAATTTTTAATTTTTAATTTTTAATTTTTAATTTTTAATTTTTACTTTTTAATTTTTAATTTTTAATTTTTAATTTTGAATTTTTAACTTTTAATTTTTAATTTTTAACTTTTAATTTTTAATTTTTAATTTTTAATTTTTAATTTTTAATTTTTAATTTTTAATTTTTAATTTTTAATTTTTAATTTTTAATTTTTAATTTTTAATTTTTAATTATTAATTTTTAATTTTTAATTTTTAATTTTTAATTTTTAATTTTTAATTTTTAATTTTTAATTTTTAATTTTTAATTTTTAATTTTTAATTTTTAATTTTTAATTTTTAATTTTTAATTTTTAATTTTTAATTTTTAATTTTTAATTTTTAATTTTTAATTTTTTATTTTTAATTTTTAATTTTTAATTTTTAATTTTTAATTTTTAATTTTTAATTTTTAATTTTTAATTTTTAATTTTTAATTTTTAATTTTTAATTTTTAATTTTTAATTTTTAATTTTTAATTTTTAATTTTTAATTTTTAATTTTTAATTTTTAATTTTTAATTTTTTATTTTTTAATTTTAATTTTTAATTTTTAATTTTTATATTTTAATTTTTAATTTTTAATTTTTAATTTTTAATTTTTAATTTTTAATTTTTAATTTTTAATTTTTAATTTTTAATTTTTAATTTTTAATTTTTAATTTTTAATTTTTAATTTTTAATTTTTAATTTTTAATTTTTAATTTTTAATTTTAATTTTTAATTTTTAATTTTTAATTTTAAATTTCTAATTTTTAATTTTTAATTTTTAATTTTTAATTTAATTTTTAATTTTTAATTTTTAATTTTTAATTTTTAATTTTTAATTTTTAATTTTTAATTTTTAATTTTTAATTTTTAATTTTTAATTTTTAATTTTTAATTTTTAATTTTTAATTTTTAATTTTTAATTTTTAATTTTTAATTTTTAATTTTTAATTTTTAATTTTTAATTTTAAATTTTTAATTTTTAATTTTTTATTTTTTAATTTTAATTTTTAATTTTTAATTTTTAATTTTTAATTTTTAATTTTTAATTTTTAATTTTTAATTTTTAATTTTTAATTTTTAATTTTTAATTTTTAATTTTTAATTTTTAATTTTTAATTTTTAATTTTTAATTTTTAATTTTTAATTTTTAATTTTTAATTTTTAATTTTTAATTTTTAATTTTTAATTTTTAATTTTTAATTTTTAATTTTTAAATTTTAATTTTTAATTTTTAATTTTTAATTTTTAATTTTTAATTTTTAATTTTTAATTTTTAATTTTTAATTTTAAATTTTTAATTTTTAATTTTTAATTATTAATTTTTAATTTTGATTTTGAATTTTGAATTTTTAAGTTTTAAGTTTTAATTTTTAATTTTTAATTTTTAATTTTTAATTTTTAATTTTTAATTTTTAATTTTTAATTTTTAATTTTTAATTTTTTATTTTTAATTTTTAATTTTTAATTTTTAATTTTTAATTTTTAATTTTTAATTTTTAATTTTTAATTTTTAATTTTTAATTTTTAATTTTTAATTTTTAATTTTTAATTTTTAATTTTTAATTTTTAAATTTTAATTTTTAATTTTTAATTTTTAATTTTTAATTTTTAATTTTTAATTTTTAATTTTTAATTTTTAATTTTTAATTTTTAATTTTTAATTATTAATTTTTAATTTTTAATTTTTAATTTTTAATTTTTAGTGTTTAATTTTTAATTTTTGATTTTTAATTTTTAATTTTTAATTTTTAATTTTTAATTTTTAATTTTTAATTTTTAATTTTTAATTTTTAATTTTTAATTTTTTATTATTTATTTTTAATTTTTAATTTTTAATTTTTAATTTTTAATTTTTAATTTTTTATTATTTATTTTTAATTTTTAATTTTTAATTTTTAATTTTTAATTTTTAATTTTTAATTTTTAATTTTTAATTTTTAATTTTTAATTTTTAATTTTTAATTTTTAATTTTTAATTTTTAATTTTTAATTTTTAATTTTTAATTTTTAATTTTTAATTTTTAATTTTTAATTTTTAATTTTTAATTTTTAATTTTTAATTTTTAATTTTTAATTTTTAATTTTTAATTTTTAATTTTTAATTTTTAATATTTAATTTTTAATTTTTAATTTTTTATTTTTAATTTTTAATTTTTAATTCTTAATTTTTAATTTTTAATTTTTAATATTAAATTTCTAATTTTAATTTTTAATTTTTAATCTTTAATTTTTAACCTTTAATTTTTAATTTTAAATTTTTAATTTTTAATTTTTAATTTTTAATTTTTAATTTTTAATTTTTAATTTTTAATTTTTAATTTTTAATATTTAATATTTAATTTTTAATTTTTAAATTTTAATTTTTAATTTTTAATTTTTAATTTTGATTTTGAATTTTGAATTTTTAAGTTTTAATTTTTAATTTTTAATTTTTAATTTTTAATTTTTAATTTTTAATTTTTAATTTTTAATTTTTAATTTTTAATTTTTAATTTTTAATTTTTAATTTTTAATTTTTAATTTTTAATTTTTAATTTTTAATTTTTAATTTTTAATTTTTAATTTTTAATTTTTAATTTTTAATTTTTAATTTTTAATTTTTAACTTTTAATTTTTAATTTTTAATTTTTAATTTTTAATTTTTAATTTCTAATTTTTAATTTTTAATTTTTAATTTTTAATTTTTAATTTTTAATTTTTAATTTTTAATTTTTAATTTTTTATTTTTAATTTTTAATTTTTAATTTTTAATTTTTAATTTTTAATTTTTAATTTTTAATTTTTAATTTTTAATTTTTAATTTTTAATTTTTAATTTTTAATTTTTAATTTTTAATTTTTAATTTTTAATTTTTAATTTTTAATTTTTAATTTTTAATTTTTAATTTTTAATTTTTAATTTTTAATTTTTAATTTTTAATATTTAATTTTTAATTTTTTATTTTTAATTTTTAATTTTTAATTCTTAATTTTTAATTTTTAATATTAAATTTCTAATTTTTAATTTTTAATCTTTAATTTTTAACCTTTAATTTTTAATTTTAAATTTTTAATTTTTAATTTTTAATTTTTAATTTTTAATTTTTAATTTTTAATTTTTAATTTTTAATATTTAATATTTAATATTTAATTTTTAATTTTTAATTTTTAATTTTTAATTTTTAATTTTTAATTTTTAATTTTTAATTTTTAATTTTTAAATTTTAATTTTTAATTTTTAATTTTGATTTTGAATTTTTAATTTTTAATTTTTAATTTTTAATTTTTAATTTTTAATTTTTAATTTTTAATTTTTAATTTTTAATTTTTAATTTTTAATTTTTAATTTTTAATTTTTAATTTTTAATTTTTAATTTTTAATTTTTAATTTTTAATTTTTAATTTTTAATTTTTAATTTTTAATTTTTAATTTTTAATTTTTAATTTTTAATTTTTAATTTTTAATTTTTAATTTTTAATTTTTAATTTTTAATTTTTAATTTTTAATTTTTAATTTTTAATTTTTAATTTTTAATTTTTAATTTTTAATTTTTAATTTTTAATTTTTAATTTTTAATTTTTAATTTTTAATTTTTAATTTTTAATTTTTAATTTTTAATTTTTAATTTTTAATTTTTAATTTTTAATTTTTAATTTTTAATTTTTAATTTTTAATTTTTAATTTTTAATTTTTAATTTTTAATTTTTAATTTTTAATTTTTAATTTTTAATTTTTAATTTTTAATTTTTAATTTTTAATTTTTAACTTTTAATTTTTAATTTTTAATTTTTAATTTTTAATTTTTAATTTTTAATTTTTAATTTTTAATTTTTAATTTCTAATTTTTAATTTTTAATTTTTAATTTAATTTTTAATTTTTAATTTTTAATTTTTAATTTTTAATTTTTAATTTTTAATTTTTAATTTTTAATTTTTAATTTTTAATTTTTAATTTTTAATTTTTAATTTTTAATTTTTAATTTTTAATTTTTAATTTTTAATTTTTAATTTTTAATTTTTAATTTTAAATTTTTAATTTTTAATTTTTTATTTTTTAATTTTAATTTTTAATTTTTAATTTTTAATTTTTAATTTTTAATTTTTAATTTTTAATTTTTAATTTTTAATTTTTAATTTTTAATTTTTAATTTTTAATTTTTAATTTTTAATTTTTAATTTTTAATTTTTAATTTTTAATTTTTAATTTTTAATTTTTAATTTTTAATTTTTAATTTTTAATTTTTAATTTTTAATTTTTAATTTTTAATTTTTAATTTTTAATTTTTAATTTTTAATTTTTAATTTTTAAATTTTAATTTTTAATTTTTAATTTTTAATTTTTAATTTTTAATTTTTAATTTTTAATTTTTAATTTTTAATTTTTAATTTTAAATTTTTAATTTTTAATTTTTAATTATTAATTTTTAATTTTGATTTTGAATTTTGAATTTTTAAGTTTTAAGTTTTAATTTTTAATTTTTAATTTTTAATTTTAAATTTTTAATTTTTAATTTTTAATTTTTAATTTTTAATTTTTAATTTTTAATTTTTAATTTTTTATTTTTAATTTTTAATTTTTTAATTTTTAATTTTTAATTTTTAATTTTTAATTTTTAATTTTTAATTTTTAATTTTTAATTTTTAATTTTTAATTTTTAATTTTTTAATTTTTAATTTTTAATTTTTAATTTTTAATTTTTAATTTTTAATTTTTAATTTTTAATTTTTAATTTTTAATTTTTAATTTTTAATTTTTAATTTTTAATTTTTAATTTTTAATTTTTAATTTTTAATTTTTAATTTTTAATTTTTATTTTTTAATTTTTAATTTTTAATTTTTAATTTTTAATTTTTTAATTTTAAATTTTAAATTTTTACTTTTTAATTTTTAATTTTTAATTTTTAATTTTTAATTTTTAATTTTTAATTTTTAATTTTTTAATTTTTAATTTTTAATTTTTAATTTTTAATTTTTAATTTTTAATTTTTAATTTTTAATTTTTAATTTTTAATTTTTAATTTTTAATTTTCAATTTTTAATTTTTAATTTTTAATTTTTAATTTTTAATTTTTAATTTTTAATTTTTAATTTTTAATTTTTAATTTTTAATTTTTAATTTTTAATTTTTAATTTTTAATTTTTAATTTTTAATTTTTAATTTTTAATTTTTAATTTTTAATTTTTAATTTTTAATTTTTAATTTTTAATTTTTAATTTTTAATTTTTAATTTTTAATTTTTTATTTTTTAATTTTTAATTTTTAATTTTAATTTTTAATTTTTAATTTTTAATTTTTTTTTTTTTATTTTTAATTTTTAATTTTTAAATTTTAATTTTTTAATTTTTAATTTTTAAATTTTAATTTTTAATTTTTAATTTTTAATTTTTAATTTTTAATTTTTAATTTTTAATTTTATATTTTTAATTTTTAATTTTTAATTTTTAGTTTTTAATTTTTAATTTTAA
>CAVMKG010000161.1:7500-17536 GCA_963682025.1 Cordilura impudica | reverse complement strand
AATTAAAAATTAAAAATTAAAAATTAAAAATTAAAAATAAAAATTAAAAATTAAAAATTAAAAATTAAAAATTACAAATTAAAAATTAAAAATTAAAAATTAAAAATTAAAAATTAAAAATTAAAAATTAAAAATTAAAAATTAAAAATTAAAAATTAAAAATTAAAAATTAAAAATTAAAAATTAAAAATTAAAAATTAAAAATTAAAAATTAAAAATTAAAAATTAAAAATTAAAAATTAAAAATTAAAAATTAAAAATTAAAAATTAAAAATTAAAAATTAAAAATTAAAAATTTAAATTAAAAATTAAAAATTAAAAATTAAAGATTAAAAATTAAATATTAAAATTAAAAATTAAAAATTAAAAATTAAAAATTAAAAATTAAAAATTAAAAATTAAAAATTAAAAATTAAAAATTAAAAATTAAAAATTAAAAATTAAAAATTAAAAATTAAAAATTCAAAATTAAAAATTAAAAATTGAAAATTAAAAATTAAAAATTAAAAATTAAAAATTAAAAATTAAAAATTAAAAATTAAAAATTAAAAATTAAAAATTAAAAAATAAAAATTAAAAATTAAAAATCAAAAATTTAACATTAAAAATTAAAAATTAAAAATTAAAAATTAAAAATTAAAAAATAAAAATTAAAAATTAAAAATTAAAAATTAAAAATTCAAAATTAAAAATTAGAAATTAAAAATTAAAAATTAAAAATTAAAAATTAAAAATTAAAAATTAAAAATTAAAAATAAAAATTAAAAATCAAAAATTAAAAATTAAAAATTAAAAATTAAAAATTAAAAATTAAAAATTAAAAATTAAGACTTAAAAATTAAAAATTAAAAATGAAAAATTAAAAATTAAAAATTAAAAATTAAAAATTAAAAATTAAAAATTTAAAATTAAAAATTAAGACTTAAAAATTAAAAATTAAAAATTAAAATTTAAAAATTAAAAATTAAAAGTTAAAAATTAAAAATTAAAAATTAAAAATTAAAAATTAAAAATTAAAAATTAAAAATTAAAAATTAAAAATTAAAAATTAAAAATTAAAAATTATAAATTAAAAATTAAAAATTAAAAATTAAAAATTAAAAATTAAAAATTAAAAATTAAAAATTAAAAATTAAAAATTAAAAATTAAAAATTAAAAATTAAAAATTAAAAATTAAAAATTAAAAATTAAAATTTAAAGATTAAAAATTAAATATTAAAATTAAAAATTAAAAATTAAAAATTAAAAATTAAAAATTAAAAATTAAAAATTAAAAATTAAAAATTAAAAATTAAAAATTAAAAAATAAAAATTAAAAATTAAAAATCAAAAATTTAACATTAAAAATTAAAAATTAAAAATTTAAAATTAAAAATTAAAAATTATAAATTAAAAATTAAAAATTAAAAATTAAAAATTAGAAATTAAAAATTAAAAATTAAAAATTAAAAATTAAAAATTAAAAATTAAAAATTAAAAATTAAAAATTAAAAATAAAAATTAAAAATTAAAAATTACAAATTAAAAATTACAAATTAAAAATTAAAAATTAAAAATTAAAAATTAAAAATTAAAAATTAAAAATTAAAAATTAAAAATTAAAAATTAAAAATTAAAAATTAAAAAATTAAAAATTAAAAATTAAAAATTAAAAATTAAAAATTAAAAATTAAAAATTAAAAATTAAAAATTAAAAATTAAAAATTAAAAATTAAAAATTAAAAATTAAAAATTAAAAATTAAAAATTAAAAATTAAAAATTAAAAATTAAAAATTAAAAATTAAAAATTAAAAATTAAAAATTAAAAATTAAAAATTAAAAATTAAAAATTAAAAATTAAAAATTAAAAATTAAAAATTAAAAATTAAAAATTAAAAATTAAAAATTAAAAATTAAAAATTAAAAATTAAAAATTAAAAATTAAAAATTAAAAATTAAAAATTAAAAATTAAAAATTAAAAATTAAAAATTAAAAATTAAAAATTAAAAATTAAAAATTAAAAATTAAAAATTAAAAATTAAAAATTAAAAATTAAAAATAAAAATTAGAAATTAGAAATTAAAAATTTGAAATTAAAAATTAAAAATTAAAAATTAAAAATTAAAAATCAAAAATAAAAAATTAAAAATTAAAAATTTAAAAATTAAAAAATAAAAATTAAAATTTAAAAATTAAAAATTAAAAATTAAAAATTAAAAATTAAAAATTAAAAATTAAAAATTAAAAATTAAAAATTAAAAATTAAAAATCAAAAATTAAAAATTAAAAATTAAAAATTAAAAATTAAAAATTAAAAATTAAAAATTAAAAATTAACAATTAAAAATTAAAAATTAAAAATTAAAAATTAAAAATTAAAAATTAAAAATTAAAAATTAAAAATTAAAAATTAAAAATAAAAAATTAAAAACTAAAATTTAAAAATTAAAAGTTAAAAATTAAAAATTAAAATTTAAAAATTGAAAAATAAAAATTAAAAATTAAAAATGAAAAATTAAAAATTAAAAATTAAAAATTAAAAATTAAAAATTAAAAATTAAAAATTAAAAATTAAAAATTAAAAATTAAAAATTAAAAATTAAAAATTAAAAATTAAAAATTAAAAATTAAAAATAAAAATTAAAAATTGCAAATTAAAAATAAAAAAATAAAAATTAAAAATTAAAAATTAAAAATTAGAAACTAAAAATTAAAAATTAAAATTTAAAATTTAAAAATTAAAAATTAAAGACTAAAAATTAAAAATTAAAAATTAAAAATTAAAAATTAAAAATTAAAAATTAAAAATTAAAAATTAAAAATTAAAAATTTAAAATTAAGTTTTCATTTCTATATTTTGTTTCTTACCTTTTATTATTACAATTTTTTTTTATTAAATGTGTCCTTTTATTAACATATTACTAGCTAATTCAGATAAAAATATTTTAAAATTAGCTTATTTTTAATAATAATAAGAATCATTTGAATTTTGGTATTCTGAATTAATGTTTCAGTATCGGCAAAAGTTTAAAAGTGGTGTACTCAACATTGGGTGTAATATAGAGTTTAAGACTCGGAGGGTATCAAAAAATTCGGCACAGCCGAACTTAACACTCTTAGACCCAGTTTTTGAGATATCAGTTAAACCTAGTTTTGTTAAACCCAGAATTTATTCATCAATTCCTTTATGAATTTGAACATGCCTGAAAAAATTAATTCTCGGTTTAACTAAACTAGGTTTAACTGACATCTCAAAAACTGGGCCTTAGTTGTTTATTTTTTAATTCAATTTATTTATTTGTTAAATATTATTTACATTATTTCATTATTTATCATAATTTTTCACACTATATACAAAAACATATTTAATATTTAAATTATTAAGAGTAGAATCTTTAGAATATCTAATCAAATAGCAGTACGTATCAATATTTAAAAGTTTTAAGTTTAAACATATTCAGTTTAAAGAAATTATGCATAAATATTAAATAAAATAAATGAAAATGTAAGCGATTGTTGATCTCACTGAAGTGGCCATTTCAAAGTACGAAATAGAATAAAACGTAACAAGAAAAAAATAAATGAGTGTAAAGAGAAATATGAAAAAAGTCTTGAAAACAGAAATCGTGTTTTTTGTTTACCCCTCTTGTGTTCTCTACTCCGTTCGCATACAAACAAAAAAAGACCTCGAAAAACAACGTCATCAAAAGTCGCCGTGTAAACACAGCCTTACAGTAATCATTATACCCTATACCACTATTTGGTTTGGGTATAATGACTTTGTGCTGCTGTTTGTAACTACCAAAAATATTTGACCTAGACCCATCTTTAATTATACCGATCGACTCAGAATCACTTTCTGAGTCGACTTAGCAATGTCCGTCCGTCCGTCCGTCTGTGTGTCCATGTAAAATTTGTAATCAAACTACAGGTCGCAAATATGAATATATTTTGATGAAATTTGGTATATAAGCTTACATCGGCCACAGGATGAACGCTATTGAAATTGGTGAAATTCGGTCCATGTTCAGACCTAGCCCCCATACAAATGACCCCTATGAAACCGACATGAAGTGCCATAAGATCCAAATTATAATATAGAACTCAGTTAAATTGGATTTGCATGTGTTTATTATATCCATTAATCAGTAGTCCAAAAATAATCCCTATAGGACAATTCTTAGTCTTAGGTCAAAAAAAAAATACACAGTGCCACTCAAATTTGGTTTATGCTTAGGGTCTCTAAACCATGGTATAGGGTATCATATGGTCGGTCTAGACCGACTATAATTTTCTTACTTGTTTTCGTCATGACAGGCATGTGTATTGTATCAAAAGACAATTAGGGAATCCATAAGGTGTACTAAATTAGTATGTTGTAAAAAAACACAAGACGTCAAATAGTACATATCCCTACAAGAACAGTGACGGTCATTTGACTGCTGATATTATGGTCACTACTGAATGAAGTTTCTGTCATCGCGTCGACAAAGTTTCTATCATTTTATTAAGGCCAATATGATAAAAATGACTGAAACTTTTGCATACATTTGATTTTGCATCTTACTCTAAACTATGAAAGTATGTAAACCATAGAATATATATCTGAACTGCTCACTCCACCACTGTTTAGTAGTCAACGATGATGGATATATGCATCATTGTTGACCGGTCACACTTGATGGATATAGACATCATCGTTGATCGGTCACGCTTGATTATAATGACACACGATTTATTATTTTTTATTTATTTATTTATTGTATTAATATCAAAAAATTTAAAATAAACATTAAATATTAAAAACACAACAATATTTATAATTCCGAAACGTGTTGATATCTTTGATCCAATAGACATAAAGACAATGTTGAAACAATGGGCTTAACTTAATACAGACATTTAAACAACTTTGCTGACTTTTCACTCGAAACATCCCTCAAAGTGGTACGTAACGTAGCACTGAATAAATTGACTAAACTCAATAGAAATTTCCGGTAATGGGCCTTAATGAAATCAGTAGTTTCTTAAAGAAAACAATTTATTATAACACATATATATCAAAAATTTATATTAAAGCTTGTCTTTTCAGTGTTGTGAATTAACAATTTCGACCAAAACTGGAAAATTGATGAGTAAATGATGTATCCATTCAAATACTGCTTGCTACCTTTGTTTGTACAGAACCGTATGTGAGATATTGTGATAATACCTCCATAAATCAATTTGTTCAATATCTGAGATCTTTGTTCTTTTGAAGAAACTAATTTTATTATGTATGTATTTATGGATACTGCACATTCCTTAATATTCTTCATTTTTCAACATTATGTTCCAGACATGGAAGAATGGCATAAACTAAAACATTCGAGCCAAATATTAAAACAAACTTCCATATTCATGTCATGGCAATAGACTTAAAGATAGATATAAGGATTGGTGTAAAATTCTGCAAGGAAGATTTACTTTGTTTCTAGCTAGAATTTTTAATAAAATGTCAGTGCATTACCTTAATAAGTGCATTTGGTTATTGCGCATGTATTATCAATATATTTATAGTGTCTTTCATGCGCACTGAACTGGAATCATTACGAATCAATTTAAGAAACTGTGTCAGCGTAGTTTCACACATTTG
Organism: Cordilura impudica; assembly: GCA_963682025.1. Classification (NCBI taxonomy): domain Eukaryota; kingdom Metazoa; phylum Arthropoda; class Insecta; order Diptera; family Scathophagidae; genus Cordilura; species Cordilura impudica. The sequence continues at coordinate 11,920 of CAVMKG010000161.1, read as the reverse complement.
TATTTCTTGTGTATTATCTTCCAACATCATAAAAGTCCATCAATAATATCAAATAGATAACCATATTATTTTCCGGTACGTCATTCACAATCGAAATACAAGATATAACATAATGTCGCACAATATAATTCTTTACATAAATGCGTTCCTTAAGAAGAGGTATAAAGAGGTATCTTTAAGTAAATGATCGAACAGTAATAGGCCACAAGACGCGAGCAGCAAATAAATCGGGGAAGAAGGGTATAATGGAGGGACGTGCCACTACGTTATACAAGGATCACACGCAAAATACCGGACACGTAAATCTTTAAACAATTGAGGATGGGACTAACGAATTTTGAAGAGTCCTCAAGAAACAACAAAAATTAAGTTCAACTTTTTATTTAATTAATTACTTACCTTTCCTAAACCAAAATTGTAGCCGCCAAACCAATTGAACCTCCCTTTCTTTTATTAGAATCCCGGGAGGAGGCAAAGTCATTGGACAACACCTCTAGAAGTTTTCGCTTTTGGGCAGAGTTTTTTTCATATTAAATTCTTTAACCATTCTGTGTGCGATATCAGTTGAAATATACATGTATAAAGCATTAACTTTAATGAACTTTCCGCGAGACAAATTTGTAAAAATTTAAAAAAAAGCAACTATATCAGCAATGGTGGATATTTACATCATCAATGACAGTCATATGTTTTTCAAATATAAAATTATTGCAAGTGTGTCAGTACACAAATTGTTTATGTGTTAGTTTCGGTCAATCATTTCTTGTAGGGATGTGAACAACCTGTCGTATATGTATATACTACAATCAGAAAAAAATCGAATAAAAGCAAAATAATTGTTTTTTTTACACAAAAACTTACCTGAATGTAATTATTTCCTTCCATTTTTTATTTACTTCTACCATTTTTGTCACAATAGTTACAAGAAACGTCCAAAAAATATTTGGAATAAACAATGATTAAATAGTAAACAAAAAACAGCTGATCACATAGTACACCGCAGAAACATACCTGCTAACGTTGTATTGTCGTATAATTTTATGGAAAATATGTATGGAAAATATCAACAACAATTATACAACTGTTGTAAAATTTTAGCACATACAACACATACAACAGTTAGTACACCTTTGTGAATACCCTAAACATATTTTCTTTGTGTCGTATTGTAAGCAAGGCTGTGGAGTCGTTAAAAAACGTTCCAACTCCGAATCAGACTCCATTCGCTGAAATTTTTAAGGTCCAACTCCGACTCCAACTCCAATTGACTCCGATGCTAAACGGTAATTGAAATTCGGAATTAGTATTAAGTTTACTTTTTGAAATATTTTGTTTACATTTGTTGCAAATAGTGCAATAAGTCAATATATTAATGTAAACGTAAAACCTATGTGGAGGGTATCAAAGATTTGTCATAGCCGAATTTAGCACTTTTACTAGTTTATATTTAATTTTTGGAAAAGGACATATAAATTAAATTTCTCGGTTGCCTTTATCAATTCCATTATATTTTTTGTTACCTACAACAGAATTTGAATCATGCAATTTCCTTTCGGTTAAAACTACCAATAATTGTTTCGTTTTATTTTCTTATGACCGAATATATTAATTCTAACTAGCAGAGTGCAGCTCTCGAAATTCGTGTGCTAATTCTATGAAATTATATTTTTTATTTAACAAATAATTTTATAAGAGCATAAATGTATTAAATTTCATTATAAATATTAGTTGATCACACAGAAGATATATAAATGGAGTTGTTAATAAATAATTTTAAAGAAGCCTAAAGGCACTCTAATCAATATCAACACAGGGCTTTTGATATTTATAATAAACACACACACAGTATGTGATTTATATATGTGTTAGTTGCAAATTTAAATGAGCATTACAAAAAAAATATTGTTTCAGACGGTACAAATCTGTAAATCTGGTGGACAATTTAAAAGAAATAACTTTCAAATGGGGTATTTTTTTTGTCAAAATCGGTTATTATTTAATATAATTACATCGGTCACAAGAAATCGTCTTGCCTATTAATATATTTGTATTATAATTACAAACAATTTATTACAATATATGTAAACAAATTTTCGGTTTAAAATGTATTATGTTAATAAAATTAGATGAAGTAATCACCATTACTTCAGAACGAGTCATGTTATAATAGGTTTAATTTAGTTCTCTCACTGAAATTATTTTAACAATTTGTAAAGAAGCGTTTAGTGGTAAATGGGACTTATTTTCCTTTTGAAAGTATATTCATTTTATGAGAATTATGTTTTTATGGAATGTAATGAAGATGTATTTAAAAATATTTATGAATTACAGTAAAAATGATTATTAAATGTTTCTAGTGGCAACGGAATTCCTACCTTTTTCTGTGTGTACAAATCAGCTATTAGTTATTACCTGTAACACCATTATTATAAAGCATAATATGCGGTATTCGAAAACAAACCATCTTAAATGGAAATGCTTATAAAATCCAGTTCTAATAAGATGATGTTCACCTTGACTGCTGGAGAAAGGTTTTAAAGTCAAATGTGACACTTTTATTATTCTTAAATATATGTATGCAAATTTTTAAACATGTCTATAAAACCAGATCGATATTTATTATTGAAAATTTTTTTAAAACGCAGACACACACTATATATTTATATGAATATGTAACGTTTGGTGTTTATATGTAGTTAAGTCTAATGATACCGAATCAATTCGTTTTCTGTCTAAAAGATTTTATTATTATTATTGGTTTTTTTTTAACATTTGAGTTGCTCACTTAATGTTTGATTTTGGTATTAATCTTTTAGAACCACACACTTTTCTGGAAAATAAAAAAAACACTTCTTTTAAAACAAATATCGCTGCAATTAGAAAATTTAGCTGGGTGTCATTTGCGCGACTATACTCAGTAAAGTTTCCCTAAATAGAATTAGAAATGCTGTCAACAAGAGCCATCGACACACGTTCATTGTTCAATGGTTTTTTCAATTATTAGTTCGATTAACTAGAGTCTAAGTTGACATTTTTGTTTATGCCGTCCACCCCACTGTGCAGAGAGTATATATAAGTTTGTCATTCCGTTTGTAATAATTAGAAAAAAATTCTGGACCCCTTAACATATATATATATTTTGATCCTTATAACAAGCGGAGTTGATATAGCGTTGTCCGTCTGTGCGTCTGTGGAAATCACGATCACGACATCAATCGGTCAGCTAGGGTGCTCACTTGCATAACAAATGATTAATTAACATCCTGAGAATTTCGCTATTTAAAATTGTCCAAATCGGTTGATTAGGTCCCGAGAATTGAATGAAGAAGTAGAAAAAATATGATTTGTCTATGTTGTTCTTGTCACTATCACGCCCTCAATAGGATAGCTAGGGTGCTCATTTTTACTGAGAATGATTCACCAAGATTATGAGAAGATTTCTGTTTCCAAAATGATTAAAATCGTTGGAACAAGTCCCGAGAAATCTCTGAAAAATTAAAACAGATGAAAAATATGATGTTTCTATATTTTTCTTGTTATTGGTATTCAAAATTTTGCATTTTTGTCATAGCTGTACTTGTTGTTTTTGTGGTCGTTGTGGTAATAATATAAAAATTCACCAACATCAAAAGCAAATTATCCTAAACTACCTAGTTATTATCTTAGAAAAGATAACAATGTAAATAAATTTTACAAAACAAATTCTTTTAAATTTTCTTATGTATTAATTTTTTTAAAGAAAAACACAACAATAACCTTAAATGTCATATTTTGTGTGTGTAATATTTACTAATATATACATATATTAAATAAAAAACAAGTAAGAGTGTTAAATTCGGCTGTGCCGAATTTTTTGATACCCTCCACCTGAGTCTTTAACTTTTAATTTTTAATTTTTAATTTCTAATTTTTAATTTTTAATTTCTAATTTTAAATTTTTAATTTTTAATTTTTAATTTTTAATTTTTAATTTTTAATTTTTAATTTTTAATTTTTAATTTTTAATTTTTAATTTTTAATTTTTAATTTTTAATTTTTAATTTTTAATTTTTTATTTTTAATTTTTAATTTTTAATTTTTAATTTTTAATTTTTAATTTTTAATTTTTAATTTTTAATTTTTAATTTTTAACTTTTAATTTTTAATTTTTAATTTTTAATTTTTAATTTTTAATTTTTAATTTTTAATTTTTAATTTTTAATTTTTAATTTTTAATTTTTAATTTTTAATTTTTTATTTTTAATTTTTTAATTTTTAATTTTTAATTTTTAATTTTTAATTTTTAATTTTTAATTTTTTATTTTTAATTTTTAATTTTTAATTTTTAATTTTTAATTTTTAATTTTTAATTTTTTAATTTTTAATTTTTAATTTTTAATTTTTAATTTTTAATTTTTAATTTTTAATTTTTAATTTTTAA
>CAVMKG010000160.1:15000-21767 GCA_963682025.1 Cordilura impudica | reverse complement strand
TTTTTAATTTTTAATTTTTAATATTTAATTTTTAATTTTTAATTTTTAATTTTTAATTTTTAATTTTTAATTTTTAATTTTTAATTTTTAATTTTTAATTTTTAATTTTTAATTTTTAATTTTTAATTTTTAATTTTTAATTTTTAATTTTTAATTTTTAATTTTTAATTTTTAATTTTTAATTTCTAATTTTTAATTTTTAATTTTTAATTTTTAATTTTTAATTTTTAATTTTTAATTTTTAATTTTTAATTTTTAATTTTTAATTTTTAATTTTTAATTTTTAATTTTTAATTTTTAATTTTTAATTTTTAATTTTTAATTTTTAATTTTTAATTTTTAATTTTTAATTTTTAATTTTTAATTTTTAATTTTTAATTTTTAATTTTTAATTTTTAATTTTTAATTTTTAATTTTTAATTTTTAATTTTTAATTTTTAATTTTTAATTTTTAATTTTTAATTTTTAATTTTTAATTTTTAATTTTTAATTTTTAATTTTTAATTTTTAATTTTTAATTTTTAATTTTTAATTTTTAATTTTTAATTTTTAATTTTTAATTTTTAATTTTTAATTTTTAATTTTTAATTTTGAATTTTTAATTTTTAATTTTTAATTTTTAATATTTAATTTTTAATTTTTAATTTTTAATTTTTAATTTTTAATTTTTAATTTTTAATTTTTAATTTTTAATTTTTAATTTTTAATTTTTCATTTTTAATTTTTAATTTTTAATTTTTAATTTTTAATTTTTAATTTTTAATTTTTAAGTTTTAATTTTTAATTTTTAATTTTTAATTTTTAATTTTTAATTTTTAATTTTTAATTTTTAATTTTTAATTTTTAATTTTTAATTTTTAATTTTTAATTTTTAATTTTTAATTTTTAATTTTTAATTTTTAATTTTTAATTTTTAATTTTTAATTTTTAATTTTTAATTTTTAATTTTTAATTTTTAATTTTTAATTTTTAATTTTTAATTTTTAATTTTTAATTTTTAATTTTTAATTTTTAATTTTTAATTTTTAATTTTTAATTTTTAATTTTTAATTTTTAATTTTTAATTTTTAATTTTTAATTTTTAATTTTTAATTTTTAATTTTTAATTTTTAATTTTTAAGTTTTAATTTTTAATTTTTAATTTTTAATTTTTAATATTTAATTTTTAATTTTTAATTTTTAATTTTTAATTTTTAATTTTTAACTTTTAATTTTTAATTTTTAATTTTTAATTTTTAATTTTTAACGTTTAATTTTTAATTTTTAATTTAAAATTTTAAATTTTAAATTTTAAATTTTAAATTTTAAATTTTAAATTTTTAATTTTTAATTTTTAATTTTTAATTTTTAATTTTTAATTTTTAATTTTTAATTTTTAATTTTTAATTTTTAATTTTTAATTTTTAATTTTTAATTTTTAATTTTTAATTTTTAATTTTTAATTTTTAATTTTTAATTTTTAATTTTTAATTTTTAATTTTTAATTTTTAATTTTTAATTTTTAATTTTTAAGTTTTAATTTTTAATTTTAAATTTTTTATTTTTAATTTTTAATTTTTAATTTTTAATTTTTAATTTTTAATTTTTAATTTTTAATTTTTAATTTTTAATTTTTAATTTTTAATTTTTAATTTTTAATTTTTAATTTTTAATTTTTAATTTTTAATTTTTAATTTTTAATTTTTAATTTTTAATTTTTAATTTTTAATTTTTAATTTTTAATTTTTAATTTTTAATTTTTAATTTTTAATTTTTAATTTTTAATTTTTAATTTTTAATTTTTAATTTTTAATTTTTAATTTTTAATTTTTAATTTTTAATTTTTAATTTTTAATTTTTAATTTTTAATTTTTAATTTTTAATTTTTAATTTTTAATTTTTAATTTTTAATTTTTAATTTTTAATTTTTAATTTTTAATTTTTAATTTTTAATTTTTAATTTTTAATTTTTAATTTTTAATTTTTAGTTTTTAATTTTTAATTTTAATTTTTAATTTTTAATTTTTAATTTTTTAATTTTTAATTTTTAATTTTTAATTTTTAATTTTTAATTTTTAATTTTTAATTTTTAATTTTGAATTTTGAATTTTGAATTTTTAATTTTTAATTTTGAATTTTGAATTTTTAATTTTTAATTTTTAATTTTTAATTTTTAATTTTTAATTTTTAATTCTTAATTTTTAATTTTTAATTTTTAATTTTTAATTTTTAATTTTTAATTTTTAATTTTTAATTTTTAATTTTTAATTTTTAATTTTCGATTTTTAATTTTTAATTTTTAATTATTAATTTTTAATTTTTAATTTTTAATTTTTAATTTTTAATTTTTAATTTTTAATTTTTAATTTTTAATTTTTAATTTTTAATTTTTAATTTTTAATTTTTAATTTTTAATTTTTAATTTTTAATTTTTAATTTTTAATTTTTAATTTTTAATTTTTAATTTTCAATTTTTAATTTTTAATTTTTAATTTTTTATTTTTAATTTTTAATTTTTAATTTTTAATTTTTAATTTTTAATTTTTAATTTTTAATTTTTAATTTTTAATTTTTAATTTTTTATTTTTAATTTTTAATTTTTAATTTTTAATTTATAATTTTTAATTTTTAATTTTTAATTTTTAATTTCTAATTTTTAATTTTTAATTTTTAATTTTTAATTCTTTATTCTTCCTTTTTAATTTTTAAGTTTTTATTTTTAATTTTTAATTTTTAATTTTTAATTTTTAATTTTTAATTTTTAATTTTTAATTTTTAATTTTTAATTTTTAATTTTTAATTTTTAATTTTTAATTTTCAATTTTTAATTTTTAATTTTTAATTTTTAATTTTTAATTTTTAATTTTTAATTTTTAATTTTTAATTTTTAATTTTTAATTTTTAATTTTTAATTTTTAATTTTTAATTTTTAATTTTTAATTTTTAATTTTTAATTTTTAATTTTGAATTTTGAATTTTTATTTTTTAATTTTTAATTTTTAATATTTAATTTTTAATTATTAATTTTTAATTTTTAAGTTAAAATTTTAATTTTTAATTTTTAATTTTTAATTTTTAATTTTTAATTTTTAATTTTTAATTTTTAACTTTTAATTTTTAATTTTAAATTTTAAATTTTTAATTTTTAATTTTTAATTTTTAATTTTTAATTTTTAATTTTTAATTTTTAATTTTTAATTTTTAATTTTTAATTTTTAATTTTTATTTTTAATTTTTAATTTTTAATTTTTAATTTTTAATTTTTAATTTTTAATTTTTAATTTTTAATTTTTAATTTTTAATTTTTAATTTTTAATTTTTAATTTTTAATTTTTAATTTTTAATTTTTAATTTTTAATTTTTAATTTTTAATTTTTAATTTTTAATTTTTAATTTTTAATTTTTAATTTTTAATTTTTAATTTTTAATTTTTAATTTTTAATTTTTAATTTTTAATTTTTAATTTTTAATTTTTAATTTTTAATTTTTAATTTTTAATTTTTAATTTTTAATTTTTAATTTTTAATTTTTAATTTTTAATTTTTAATTTTTAATTTTTAATTTTTAATTTTTAATTTTTAATTTTTAATTTTTAATTTTTTAATTTTTAATTTTTAATTTTTAATTTTTAATTTTTAATTTTTAATTTTTAATTTTTAATTTTTAATTTTTAATTTTTAATTTTTAATTTTTAATTTTTAATTTTTAATTTTTAATTTTTAATTTTTAATTTTTAATTTTTAATTTTTAATTTTTAATTTTTAATTTTAATTTTTAATTTTTAATTTTTAATTTTTAATTTTTAATTTTTAATTTTTAATTTTTAATTTTTAATTTTTAATTTTTAATTTTTAATTTTTAATTTTTAATTTTTAATTTTTAATTTTTAATTTTTAATTTTTAATTTTTAATTTTTAATTTTGAATTTTGAATTTTGAATTTTTAATTTTTAATTTTGAATTTTGAATTTTTAATTTTTAATTTTTAATTTTTAATTTTTAATTTTTAATTCTTAATTTTTAATTTTTAATTTTTAATTTTTAATTTTTAATTTTTAATTTTTAATTTTTAATTTTTAATTTTCGATTTTTAATTTTTAATTTTTAATTATTAATTTTTAATTTTTAATTTTTAAGTTTTAATTTTTAATTTTTAATTTTTAATTTTTAATTTTTAATTTTTAATTTTTAATTTTTAATTTTTAATTTTTAATTTTTAATTTTTAATTTTTAATTTTTAATTTTTAATTTTTAATTTTTAATTTTTAATTTTTAATTTTTAATTTTTAATTTTTTATTTTTAATTTTTAATTTTTAATTTTTAATTTTTAATTTTTAATTTTTAATTTTTAATTTTTAATTTTTAATTTTTAATTTTTAATTTTTAATTTTTAATTTTTAATTTTTAATTTTTAATTTTTTATTTTTAATTTTTAATTTTTAATTTTTAATTTTTAATTTTTAATTTTTAATTTTTAATTTTTAATTTTTAATTTTTAATTTCTAATTTTTAATTTTTAATTTTTAATTTTTAATTCTTTATTCTTCCTTTTTAATTTTTAAGTTTTTATTTTTAATTTTTAATTTTTAATTTTTAATTTTTAATTTTTAATTTTTAATTTTTAATTTTTAATTTTTAATTTTTAATTTTTAATTTTTAATTTTTAATTTTCAATTTTTAATTTTTAATTTTTAATTTTTAATTTTTAATTTTTAATTTTGAATTTTGAATTTTTAATTTTTAATTTTTAATTTTTAATTTTTAATATTTAATTTTTAATTATTAATTTTTAATTTTTAATTTAAAATTTTTAATTTTTAATTTTTAATTTTTAATTTTTAATTTTTAATTTTTAATTTTTAATTTTTAATTTTTAATTTTTAATTTTTAATTTTTAATTTTTAATTTTTAATTTTTAATTTTTAATTTTTAATTTTTAATTTTTAATTTTTAATTTTTAATTTTTAATTTTTAATTTTTAATTTTTAATTTTTAATTTTTAATTTTTAATTTTTAATTTTTAATTTTTAATTTTTAATTTTTAATTTTTAATTTTTAATTTTTAATTTTTAATTTTTAATTTTTAATTTTTAATTTTTAATTTTTAATTTTTAATTTTTAATTTTTAATTTTTAATTTTTAATTTTTAATTTTTAATTTTTAATTTTTAATTTTTAATTTTTAATTTTTAATTTTTAATTTTTAATTTTTAATTTTTAATTTTTAATTTTTAATTTTTAATTTTTAATTTTTAATTTTTAATTTTTAATTTTTCATTTTTAATTTTTAATTTTTAATTTTTAATATTTAATTTTTAATTTTTAATTTTTAATTTTTAATTTTTAATTTTTAATTTTTAATTTTTAATTTTTAATTTTTATTTTTAATTTTTAATTTTTAATTTTTAATTTTTAATTTTTAATTTTTAATTTTTAATTTTTAATTTTTAATTTTTAATTTTTAATTTTTAATTTTTAATTTTTAATTTTTAATTTTTAATTTTTAATTTTTAATTTTTAATTTTTAATTTTTTATTTTTAATTTTTAATTTTTAATTTTTAATTTTTAATTTTTAATTTTTAATTTTTAATTTTTAATTTTTAATTTTTAATTTTTAATTTTTAATTTTTAATTTTTAATTTTTAATTTTTAATTTTTAATTTTTAATTTTTAATTTTTAATTTTTAATGTTTAATTTTTAATTTTTAATTTTTAATTTTTAATTTTTAAGTTATAATTTTTAATTTTTAATTTTTAATTTTTAATTTTTAATTTTTAATTTTTAATTTTTAATTTTTAAATTTTAATTTTTAATTTTTAATTTTTAATTTTTAATTTTTATTTTTAATTTTTAATTTTTAATTTTTAATTTTTAATTTTTAATTTTTAATTTTTAATTTTTAATTTTTAATTTTTAATTTTTAATTTTTAATTTTTAATTTTTAATTTTTAATTTTTAATTTTTAATTTTTAATTTTTAATTTTCAATTTTTAATTTTTAATTTTTAATTTTTAATTTTTAATTTTTAATTTTTAATTTTTAATTTTGAATTTTGAATTTTTAATTTATATTTTTTAATATTTAATTTTTAATTATTAATTTTTAATTTTTAATTTTTAATTTAAAATTTTAATTTTTAATTTTTAATTTTTAATTTTTAATTTTTAATTTTTAATTTTTAATTTTTAATTTTTAATTTTTAATTTTTAATTTTTAATTTTTAATTTTTAATTTTTAATTTTTAATTTTTAATTTTTAATTTTTAATTTTTAATTTTTAATTTTTAATTTTTAATTTTTAATTTTTAATTTTTTATTTTTAATTTTTAATTTTTAATTTTTTATTTTTAATTTTTAATTTTTAATTTTTAATATTTAGTTTTTAATTTTTAATTTTTAATTTTTAATTTTTAATTTTTAATTTTTAATTTTTAATTTTTAATTTTTAATTTTTAATTTTTAATTTTTAATTTTTAATTTTTAATTTTTAATTTTTAATTTTTAATTTTTAATTTTTAATTTTTAATTTTTAATTTTTAATTTTTAATTTTTAATTTTTAATTTTTAATTTTTAATTTTTAATTTTTAATTTTTAATTTTTAATTTTTAATTTTTAATTTTTAATTTTTAATTTTTAATTTTTAATTTTTAATTTTTAATTTTTAATTTTTAATTTTTAATTTTTAATTTTTAATTTTTAATTTTTAATTTTTAATTTTTAATTTTTAATTTTTAATTTTTAATTTTTAATTTTTAATTTTTAATTTTTAATTTTTAATTTTTAATTT
>CAVMKG010000159.1:15000-22500 GCA_963682025.1 Cordilura impudica | reverse complement strand
ATAATATAATATAATATAATATAATATAATATAATATAATATAATATAATATAATATAATATAATATAATATAATATAATATAATATAATATAATATAATATAATATAATATAATATAATATAATATAATATAATATAATATAATATAATATAATATAATATAATATAATATAATATAATATAATATAATATAATATAATATAATATAATATAATATAATATAATATAATATAATATAATATAATATAATATAATATAATATAATATAATATAATATAATATAAATATAATATAATATAATATAATATAATATAATATAATATAATATAATATAATATAATATAATATAATATAATATAATATAATATAATATAATATAATATAATATAATATAATATAATATAATATAATATAATATAATATAATATAATATAATATAATATAATATAATATAATATATAATATAATATAATATAATATAATATAATATAATATAATATAATATAATATAATATAATATAATATAATATAATATAATATAATATAATATAATATAATATAATATAATATAATATAATATAATATAATATAATATAATATAATATAATATAATATAATATAATATAATATAATATAATATAATATAATATAATATAATATAATATAATATAATATAATATAATATAATATAATATAATATAATATAATATAATATAATATAATATAATATAATATAATATAATATAATATAATATAATATAATATAATATAATATAATATAATATAATATAATATAATATAATATAATATAATATAATATAATATAATATAATATAATATAATATAATATAATATAATATAATATAATATAATATAATATAATATAATATAATATAATATAATATAATATAATATATATAATATAATATAATATAATATAATATAATATAATATAATATAATATAATATAATATAATATAATATAATATAATATAATATAATATAATATAATATAATATAATATAATATAATATAATATAATATAATATAATATAATATAATATAATATAATATAATATAATATAATATAATATAATATAATATAATATAATATAATATAATATAATATAATATAAATATAATATAATATAATATAATATAATATAATATAATATAATATAATATAATATAATATAATATAATATAATATAATATAATATAATATAATATAATATAATATAATATAATATAATATAATATAATATAATATAATATAATATAATATAATATAATATAATATAATATAATATAATATAATATAATATAATATAATATAATTAATATAATATAATATAATATAATATAATATAATATAATATAATATAATATAATATAATATAATATAATATAATATAATATAATATAATATAATATAATATAATATAATATAATATAATATAATATAATATAATATAATATATATAATATAATATAATATAATATAATATAATATAATATAATATAATATAATATAATATAATATAATATAATATAATATAATATAATATAATATAAATATAATATAATATAATATAATATAATATAATATAATATAATATAATATAATATAATATAATATAATATAATATAATATAATATAATATAATATAATATAATATAATATAATATAATATAATATAATATAATATAATATAATATAATATAATATAATATATATAATATAATATAATATAATATAATATAATATAATATAATATAATATAATATAATATAATATAATATAATATAATATAATATAATATAATATAATATAATATAATATAATATAATATAATATAATATAATATAATATAATATAATATAATATAATATAATATAATATAATATAATATAATATAATATAATATAATATAATATAATATAATATAATATAATATAATATAATATAATATAATATAATATAATATAATATAATATAATATAATATAATATAATATAATATAATATAATATAATATAATATAATATAATATAATATAATATAATATAATATAATATAATATAATATAATATAATATAATATAATATAATATAATATAATATAATATAATATAATATAATATAATATAATATAATATAATATAATATAATATAATATAATATAATATAATATAATATAATATAATATAATATAATATAATATAATATAATATAATATAATATAATATAATATAATATAATATAATATAATATAATATAATATAATATAATATAATATAATATAATATAATATAATATAATATAATATAATATAATATAATATAATATAATATAATATAATATAATATAATATAATATAATATAATATAATATAATATAATATAATATAATATAATATAATATAATATAATATAATATAATATAATATAATATAATATAATATAATATAATATAATATAATATAATATAATATAATATAATATAATATAATATAATATAATATAATATAATATAATATAATATAATATAATATAATATAATATAATATAATATAATATAATATAATATAATATAATATAATATAATATAATATAATATAATATAATATAATATAATATAATATAATATAATATAATATAATTTAATATAATATTGTATATTATTTGAAAAGTTTACAGAGGAAATTGAATATATATTTAGACATTATATTAAAAGTAAACAATTTTAACAAAAGTAAACTATGTTTTTCAATATTAACCAAAGTTGACGACAAGTTGTTAATATTGCAAGTCGTAATTCTAACAACTCGGCCATCCTGACCATTGATCGGCTCGATCAAACTTTTTTTTTAAAAAAAAAAAAACTTATAAATGTCGCTTTTACTAAAAGAAGTCACAGAATTTATTTATTATCAGGCAAAAGCCACAAACGCAATCGCCTTGATTCAACCACGTCATCATATGGTATCTGAGTAACTGAATGAGATCCGATATCCGTAACAACGTATCGATCATGTGGTAACTGTTTCTTAATAACATAAGGCCCTTTATATTTTTCGAACAACTTTCTATTTGCACCCACAGGTATGGCTATATTTTCCATAACAACAAAATCTCCTACATTAAATTTTTTTGCAGGAATACTATGTCTTAAAAAATATTCCTGACTGTATTTTTGTGTCTTCTCTATGTTCTCCGAAGCATCCACACGAATTTTTCCTAAATCACAAGCTTCGAAATTATTCTTCTCCTCCAAAAACTCCGTTAACTCATCTACAATTCTTCCTCTCTGTTCGACTCCAAACAATAGTATAGAAGGTGATTTACGTGTTGTTGCATGTATCGTATTGTTAAGAGCATACTCAACATTAACCAATTTAGATACCCAATCCGCATGAGTGATATGCTCTGTTAGCTTTGACAACATTGACTTTAGGACTCTGTTTACTCTTTCTACCTGACCATTTGCCTGTGGAGAAGCCACAGATGTTTTAACATGTTTGATATTGTTTTGTAAAAGAAAATCTGAAAACTCTTTAGATGTAAAGCAAGTACCTCTATCAGTAACAATACGAATTGGTCGACTGAAGTTATCAAAATATTTTTGTAATGACATACACACCTCTTTTGAACTAACTGATTTTACAGGATATAACTTAACATGTTTAGTAAAACCATCTACAACAACCAACACATGTTTACGAACAGATCGAATAGAAGGTAGAGGACCAAAGTGATCAATATGAATGGTATGAAATGGGATAGGTTCTTTTGGAATAGAATACAAATTGTGATCATTAGAACGAACAGGTGGAGAATAAATAATACACTTTACACAATTTCTTATATAGTTATCTACTTTTTTTCTAAGTTTTGGGAACCAATAATTTTGCCTAAGTTTTTCTACAGTTTTATTTACACTTAAATGACCAATTTTTTCATGAATAATCCGAATTATATTATTTTCCATTTCGCTTGGAACATATAGTTGTTTTCTATCATTTATTATGTATTTCCTAAATACTAACCCATCAAACAAATTAAAATGATTATCAGTTCCGTTTTCCAATTTAGTCCTTATTTCTCCTATTTTCTCATCTCTATTTTGCGTTATTTGAATATTTAAGTCAGTCTCACAAACTTCATCACAATCAATTAGGCAACAACGACTCAATGCATCTACATGGTTCATTGAAATTCCACTTCGATGCTTTACAGTATAATTGTAATTTTCAAAACAAAGTACCCATTTTGCTATTCGTAAGTTCACTTTCTTCTTTTGTATTGCTTGAGCCAAAGCATTGCAATCGGTAACAATAACGAAATGAATACCTCCTAATTGTGTTCTAAATCTCTCTAGAGCATATACAATTGCTAACGTCTCTAACTCAAAACTATGCAGTTTCGATTCACTTTCAGATGCAGTTTTAGAATAATATGCAATTGGATGAAATTTTCCATCGTCCTGTTTCTGCATAAGAACAGCACCAAAACCTGATTTACTAGCATCAGTATGTAATTCCGTTTCTCTTTGTGGACTATAAATTGACAGTATCGGAGAGGAAACTAACAATTCCTTCAACTTTTTAAATGCATTAATACAACTACTATCGAAATTATATGTCACATCCTTTTTCAATAAATTTGTTAGCGGTTTTGCAATTGTCGAAAAATTTTGTATAAATTTTCTAAAGTAGGAGAATAAACCAAGACACTTTTTTAGCTGTTTGAAATTTTGTGGTTGTGGAACATTGTTTATGGCTTCAAGATGGGTATTATTTAGGCGAATTCCTATAGCATTTACAATATATTCTAAAAACTGAATCTCGGTGTATCCAAACTTGCACTTACTCATTTTTAATTCTAAGCCTCTAGAATACAATCGCTTCAGAACCTCTTTCACTATTTTTAAATGAGTTTCAAAATTCGAAGTTGCTATTGTTATATCATCCATGTAAACAACTATTTTTCCCTCTAAAACTAAATCTTTTAATATATTATATATGAAACGCTGAAAAAATGCTGGGGCATTTTTTAAACCAAATGGCATTTTTTTGTATTCATACTGTCCTCTTGGCGTCACAAAAGAAGTGTATTTGACAGAATCTTCATGCATTTCAACTTGATGAAACCCATTTTTCAAATCCCACACTGTAAAAAATTTTTTTCCTTCCAGTTGTTCCAAGCAATCTTCAATTAGAAGCATAGGAAAATTATCTCTTACAGTTTTTTTATTCAGAAATCTATAGTCAACACATAATCTGCCTTCGCCATTTTTTTTTCTAACTAAAACAGTAGCGGATGCATATGGCGAATTACTATGCTTAATTATATTTTTGTCTAATAGGTCACTGATAATAGTTTCGACTTCAGTTTTTTCTGCAAATGAAAGCTTACGAGGTGGAAAATGGAACGGTGTGTCGTCAGTCAAATTAAGTTTCATTTTATTATCATAAGGTACTTTTCCAACTTCAGGGGGAGGATTGCAGTATGATTCTTTTACTACTGAATGCAACAACTTCCTATTATCCTCATCTAACTCTTTATTTATATCCATTTCATTATAAATCTCACCTGGTAATACAGAAAACACCATTTCATCAGTTTCCACTTTAATATCTTGATACTCTTTACATGACTTATTAATCAATTCGACAGAATTTATTTCAATTAAAAAACTATTTAAAGTTACCGCAGGATCTATTATCGGAAAACTACAGCTCTCTCCAAACACATGGTGATCTGTCTGAATCAACGGATCTATAGCGCAAATAGTTCTGTTCTTCCAAATATCAAACGCACTGCTTGGAATAAATTCTATATCATTAACTGTGTTAAATTTTTTTATTGTAAGTAATTCATTCTTGGAATAAATTCGTTTAAATTTACATAAGAATATATTAAATTGATATAAGAGATCTCGTCCGATTAATATTGGAACACAAATATCAGTATCAGGTAAAACAAAAAAATTATGAAGAATGATTTCATTATCAATCTTAACCTCACAAACAATTTCATCTAAAATATTGAGCTGGTTATTACCTATACCCCGATATTTAGAAGGCTTTGGTATTGTGTTCATTGGAAAAGGTACTACAGAGCGCTTAATAAAATTCCTCGGGCTACCAGAATCGAGAAGAGAAAAAAAAATACAACTAATACCAGTGCGTTTGCCTAATCTATTCATAAAAGCGACACTTACCGTTTGCAAAGCATTAACTGTGGTCAACTGAGGTTTTCCAAAATTATCTTCTTCAGATGCAGCTACCATTGCAACAACAGAACGTCTCTTAGGGCAAGTATTATACAAATGACCTAATTCACCACATTTGAAACAGGAACCTTTTGATCGTATAGGCTTTGGACATTGATTTTGAAAATGTCCAAACTGTGAACAGTTATAACAACGAACATCTGTAACAGGTTCTTTAACTTTATCCGGCGTTCCATTTCTACAAACCGATTGCTCCGATGCCAAGATGGATCTAGATTGTTTATCGCGCAATTTCTGATAGCGCTCTAATTGAACTTTTAACTGCTGCATTGTAGTAGCTTGATATAGCATATTTACCAACGGTGTTTTATCATTAAGACCTGCAATAATGATGTCGATTAAATCCGTATCTGAAATGTTGGCTTTTTCTGCTATCATTCTCATCTCGATCACGTAACGATGTATAGTTTCATTAGGTCTTAGTTTCCTTTTCTTCAGTTGTTCATATATCTCAAGTATCGAATAAGATTTTCCAAATTCGTCTAAAAGAGCCCGTTTCAACTCTTCATAACTTGATGACAAGACGGTTCTTGTGAATAATGCAGCAGTCCCACTAAGCAATCTTCGAGCACATATAAATTTCATGCGCTCTCCGCAATTAATTGAAATGCATCCTCCAAATCACTTATCCATCGCTTTATATTATATAAGTCATCTCCAGAAAATTTAATAACCATGGATTCAATGGCTACAAAATCAGATAAGGAACCTTTACCGTCATTGTTTAACATATTCACTTCACGCTGCAACAAAATGAGTTCACGTTGCTTTTGTAATTGATTAATAGCAATATCTAGGGAATCCTCGCAAAGGGTATGCTGTTCTACTGCAATGGGTTGAACGGAACCAGCAGTTGGAACAGATGTAGCAGTTGGAATGGATGTACCAGATGGAACGGATGCATCAGATGAAATAAAAGTATTAGATGGGATAAAAGAAGCAGATGGAACCGAAGCAGCAGGAGCAGATGCAGCAGATGAAACAAAAGTATCAGTTCGAACCGATTCAGTAGTAATGGAACCAGCAGTTGAAACAGAAGTTGTACATGGAATTGATGTACCAGGATATACAGATGAAACGGAAGCAACAGACGGCAAGAGTGTACACGAATTATCACACACCTCAGGTAACACAGAAGAAATAACGTCTTGGACAGAGGTAGTTAAATGATCAGCACAAACAAATGGTTGAATTGAAATAAAAG
>CAVMKG010000159.1:0-10000 GCA_963682025.1 Cordilura impudica | reverse complement strand
TCTAAGTTTTGGGAACCAATAATTTTGCCTAAGTTTTTCTACAGTTTTATTTACACTTAAATGACCAATTTTTTCATGAATAATCCGAATTATATTATTTTCCATTTCGCTTGGAACATATAGTTGTTTTCTATCATTTATTATGTCTTTCCTAAATACTAACCCATCAAACAAATTAAAATGATTATCAGTTCCGTTTTCCAATTTAGTCCTTATTTCTCCTATTTTCTCATCTCTATTTTGCGTTATTTGAATATTTAAGTCAGTCTCACAAACTTCATCACAATCAATTAGGCAACAACGACTCAATGCATCTACATGGTTCATTGAAATTCCACTTCGATGCTTTACAGTATAATTGTAATTTTCAAAACAAAATACCCATTTTGCTATTCGTAAGTTCACTTTCTTCTTTTGTATTGCTTGAGCCAAAGCATTGCAATCGGTAACAATAACGAAATGAATACCTCCTAATTGTGTTCTAAATCTCTCTAGAGCATATACAATTGCTAACGTCTCTAACTCAAAACTATGCAGTTTCGATTCACTTTCAGATGCAGTTTTAGAATAATATGCAATTGGATGAAATTTTCCATCGTCCTGTTTCTGCATAAGAACAGCACCAAAACCTGATTTACTAGCATCAGTATGTAATTCCGTTTCTCTTTGTGGACTATAAATTGACAGTATCGGAGAGGAAACTAACAATTCCTTCAATTTTTTAAATGCATTAATACAACTACTATCGAAATTATATGTCACATCCTTTTTCAATAAATTTGTTAGCGGTTTTGCAATTGTCGAAAAATTTTGTATAAATTTTCTAAAGTAGGAGAATAAACCAAGACACTTTTTTAGCTGTTTGAAATTTTGTGGTTGTGGAACATTGTTTATGGCTTCAAGATGGGTATTATTTAGGCGAATTCCTATAGCATTTACAATATATCCTAAAAACTGAATCTCGGTGTATCCAACCTTGCACTTACTCATTTTTAATTCTAAGCCTCTAGAATACAATCGCTTCAGAACCTCTTTCACTATTTTTAAATGAGTTTCAAAATTCGAAGTTGCTATTGTTATATCATCCATGTAAACAACTATTTTTCCCTCTAAAACTAAATCTTTTAATATATTATATATGAAACGCTGAAAAAATGCTGGGGCATTTTTTAAACCAAATGGCATTTTGTTGTATTCATACTGTCCTCTTGGCGTCACAAAAGAAGTGTATTTGACAGAATCTTCATGCATTTCAACTTGATGAAACCCATTTTTCAAATCCAACACTGTAAAAAATTTTTTCCCTTCCAGTTGTTCCAAGCAATCTTCAATTAGAGGCATAGGAAAATTATCTCTTACAGTTTTTTTATTCAGAAATCTATAGTCAACACATAATCTGCCTTCGCCATTTTTTTTTTCTAACTAAAACAGTAGCGGATGCATATGGCGAATTACTATGCTTAATTATATTTTTGTCTAATAGGTCACTGATAATAGTTTCGACTTCAGTTTTTTCTGCAAATGAAAGCTTACGAGGTGGAAAATGGAACGGTGTGTCGTCAGTCAAATTAAGTTTCATTTTATTATCATAAGGTACTTTTCCAACTTCAGGGGGAGGATTGCAGTATGATTCTTTTACTACTGAATGCAACAACTTCCTATTATCCTCATCTAACTCTTTATTTATATCCATTTCATTATAAATCTCACCTGGTAATACAGAAAACACCATTTCATCAGTTTCCACTTTAATATCTTGATACTCTTTACATGACTTATTAATCAATTCGACAGAATTTATTTCAATTAAAAAACTATTTAAAGTTACCGCAGGATCTATTATCGGAAAACTACAGCTCTCTCCAAACACATGGTGATCTGTCTGAATCAACGGATCTATAGCGCAAATAGTTCTGTTCTTCCAAATATCAAACGCACTGCTTGGAATAAATTCTATATCATTAACTGTGTTAAATTTTTTTATTGTAAGTAATTCATTCTTGGAATAAATTCGTTTAAATTTACATAAGAATATATTAAATTGATATAAGAGATCTCGTCCGATTAATAATGGAACACAAATATCAGTATCAGGTAAAACAAAAAAATTATGAAGAATGATTTCATTATCAATCTTAACCTCACAAACAATTTCATCTAAAATATTGAGCTGGTTATTACCTATACCCCGATATTTAGAAGGCTTTGGTATTGTGTTCATTGGAAAAGGTACTACAGAGCGCTTAATAAAACTCCTCGGGCTACCAGAATCGAGAAGAGAAAAAAAAATACAACTAATACCAGTGCGTTTGCCTAATCTATTCATAAAAGCGACACTTACCGTTTGCAAAGCATTAACTGTGGTCAACTGAGGTTTTCCAAAATTATCTTCTTCAGATGCAGCTACCATTGCAACAACAGAACGTCTCTTAGGGCAAGTATTATACAAATGACCTAATTCACCACATTTGAAACAGGAACCTTTTGATCGTATAGGCTTTGGACATTGATTTTGAAAATGTCCAAACTGTGAACAGTTATAACAACGAACATCTGTAACAGGTTCTTTAACTTTATCCGGCGTTCCATTTCTACAAACCGATTGCTCCGATGCCAAGATGGATCTAGATTGTTTATCGCGCAATTTCTGATAGCGCTCTAATTGAACTTTTAACTGCTGCATTGTAGTAGCTTGATATAGCATATTTACCAACGGTGTTTTATCATTAAGACCTGCAATAATGATGTCGATTAAATCCGTATCTGAAATGTTGGCTTTTTCTGCTATCATTCTCATCTCGATCACGTAACGCTGTATAGTTTCATTATATCTTAGTTTCCTTTTCTTCAGTTGTTCATATATCTCAAGTATCGAATAAGATTTTCCAAATTCGTCTAAAAGAGCCCGTTTCAACTCTTCATAACTTGATGACAAGACGGTTCTTGTGAATAATGCAGCAGTCCCACTAAGCAATCTTCGAGCACATATAAATTTCATGCGCTCTCCGCAATTAAGTAATTGAAATGCATCCTCCAAATCACTTATCCATCGCTTTATATTATATAAGTCATCTCCAGAAAATTTAATAACCATTGATTCAATGGCTACAAAATCAGATAAGGAACCTTTACCGTCATTGTTTAACATATTCACTTCACGCTGCAACAAAATGAGTTCACGTTGCTTTTGTAATTGATTAATAGCAATATCTAGGGAATCCTCGCAAAGGGTATGCTGTTCTACTGCAATGGGTTAAACGGAACCAGCAGTTGGAACAGATGTAGCAGTTGGAATGGATGTACCAGATGGAACGGATGCATCAGATGAAATAAAAGTATTAGATGGGATAAAAGAAGCAGATGGAACCGAAGCAGCAGGAGCAGATGCAGCAGATGAAACAAAAGTATCAGTTCGAACCGATTCAGTAGTAATGGAACCAGCAGTTGAAACAGAAGTTGTACATGGAATTGATGTACCAGGATATACAGATGAAACGGAAGCAACAGACGGCAAGAGTGTACACGAATTATCACACACCTCAGGTAACACAGAAGAAATAACGTCTTGGACAGAAGTAGTTAATTGATCAGCACAAACAAATGGTTGAATTGAAATAAAAGCATTGGCATTCGAATTGGCATCAGAATCCATAGTTTCCACTAAAGACCGCAGCTGAGCTATTGTAGCACTTTCTGGAAATTTAATTCCACCGTAATTTAAGGCAGCTATAAGCTCCTGGCGAGTTAAATTTCTTCGCTGCATTTTATTTTATTTTATTTATTTTTTTTTTTTTTTTTGAAGGTAATCCCACTTCTGAAGTTTTAATATAATATTGTATATTATTTGAAAAGTTTACAGAGAATATATATTTAGACATTATATTAAAAGTAAACAATTTTAACAAAAGTAAACTATGTTTTTCAATATTAACCAAAGTTGACGACAAGTTGTTAATATTGCAAGTCGTAATTCTAACAATTTTTAATTTTTAATTTTTAATTTTTAATTTTTAATTTTTAATTTTTAATTTTTAATTTTTAATTTTTAATTTTTAATTTTTTATTTTTAATTTTTAATTTTTAATTTTTAATTTTTAATTTTTAATTTTTAATTTTTAATTTTTAATTTTTAATTTTTAATTTTTAATTTTTAATTTTTAATTTTTAATTTTTAATTTTTAATTTTTAATTTTTAATTTTTAATTTTTAATTTTTAATTTTTAATTTTTAATTTTTAATTTTTAATTTTTAATTTTTAATTTTTAATTTTTAATTTTTAATTTTTAATTTTTAATTTTTAATTTTTAATTTTTAATTTTTAATTTTTAATTTTAAATTTTTAATTTTTAATTTTTAATTTTTAATTTTTAACTTTTAATTTTTAATTTTTAATTTTTAATTTTTAATTTTTAATTTTTAATTTTTAATTTTTAATTTTTAATTTTTAATTTTTAATTTTTAATTTTTAATTTTTAATTTTTAATTTTTAATTTTTAATTTTTAATTTTTAATTTTTAATTTTTATTTTTTAATTTTTAATTTTTAATTTTTAATTTTTAATTTTTAATTTTTAATTTTTATTTTTTAATTTTTAATTTTTAATTTTTAATTTTTAATTTTTAATTTTTAATTTTTAATTTTTAATTTTTAATGTTTAATTTTTAATTTTTAATTTTTAATTTTTAATTTTTAATTTTTAATTTTTAATTTTTAATTTTTAATTTTTAATTTTTACTTTTTAATTTTTAATTTTTAATTTTTAGTTTTTAATTTTTAATTTTTAATTTTTAATTTATAATTTTTAATTTTTAATTTTTAATTTTTAATTTTTAATTTTTAATTTTTAATTTTTAATTTTTAATTTTTAATTTTTAATTTTTAATTTTTAATTTTTAATTTTTAATTTTTAACTTTTAATTTTTAATTTTTAATTTTTAATTTTTAATTTTTAATTTTTAATTTTTAATTTTTAATTTTTAATTTTTAATTTTTAATTTTTAATTTTAAATTTTTAATTTTTAATTTTTAATTTTTAATTTTTAACTTTTAATTTTTAATTTTTAATTTTTAATTTTTAATTTTTAATTTTTAATTTTTAATTTTTAATTTTTAATTTTTAATTTTTATTTTTTAATTTTTAATTTTTAATTTTTAATTTTTAATTTTTAATTTTTAATTTTTAATTTTTAATTTTTAATTTTTAATTTTTAATTTTTAATTTTTAATTTTTAATTTTTAATTTTTAATTTTTAATTTTTAATTTTTAATGTTTAATTTTTAATTTTTAATTTTTAATTTTTAATTTTTAATTTTTAATTTTTAATTTTTAATTTTTAATTTTTAATTTTTAATTTTTAATTTTTACTTTTTAATTTTTAATTTTTAATTTTTAATTTTTAGTTTTTAATTTTTAATTTTTAATTTTTAATTTATAATTTTTAATTTTTAATTTGTAATTTGTAATTTTTAATTTTTAATTTTAATTTTTAATTTTTAATTTTTAATTTTTAATTTTTAATTTTTAATTTTTAATTTTTAATTTTTAATTTTTAATTTTTAAGTTTTAATTTTTAATTTTTAATGTTTAATTTTTAATTTCAAATTTTAAATTTTTTAATTTTTAATTTTTTAATTTTTAATTTTTAATTTTTAATTTTTAATTTTTAATTTTTAATTTTTAATTTTTAATTTTTAATTTTTAATTTTTAATTTTTAATTTTTAATTTTTAATTTTTAATTTTTAATTTTTAATTTTTAATTTTTAATTTTTAATTTTTAATTTTTAGTTTTTAATTTTTAATTTTTAATTTTTAATTTTTAATTTTTAATTTAAAATTTTTAATTTTTAATTTTTAGTTTTTAATTTTTAATTTTTAAGTTTTAATTTTTTATTTTTGATTCCTAACTTTTAATTTTTAATTTTTAATTTAAAATTTTTAATTTTTAATTTTTGATTTTTAATTTTTAAGTTTTAGTTTTTAATTTTTTCGTTTTCAATTTTGATTTTTAATTTTTAATTTTTGATTTTTAAGTTCTAATAATTAATTTGTAATTTTAATTTTTTATTTTTAAATTTTTAATTTTTAATTTTTAATTTTTAATTTTTAATTTTTAATTTTTAATTTTTAATTTTTAATTTTTAATTTTTAATTTTTAATTTTTAATTTTTAATTTTTAATTTTTAATTTTTAATTTTTAATTTTTAATTTTTAATTTTTAATTTTTAATTTTTAATTTTTAATTTTTAATTTTTAATTTTTAATTTTTAATTTTTAATTTTTAATTTTTAATTTTTAATTTTTAATTTTTAATTTTTAATTTTTAATTTTTAATTTTTAATTTTTTATTTTTAATTTTTAATTTTTAATTTTTAATTTTTAATTTTTAATTTTTAATTTTTAATTTTGAATTTTTAATTTTTAATTTTAAGTTTAATTTTTAAGTTTTAATTTTTAATTTATAATTTTTAATTTTTATTTTTAATTTTTAATTTTTAATTTTTAATTTTTAATTTTTAATTTTTATTTTTTAATTTTTAATTTTTAATTTTTAATTTTTAATTTTTAATTTTTAATTTTTAATTTTTAATTTCTAAGTTTTAGTTTTTAATGTTTAATTTTTAATTTTAAATTTTTAATTTTTAATTTTTTAATTTTTTAATTTTTAATTTCTAATTTTTAATTTTTAATTTCCAATTTTTAATTTTTAATTTTTAATTTTTAATTTTTAATTTTTAATTTTTAATTTTTAATTTTTAATTTTTAATTTTTAATTTTTAATTTTTAATTTTTAATTTTTAATTTTTAATTTTTAATTTTTAATTTTTAATTTTTAATTTTAATTTTTAATTTTTAATTTTTAATTTTTAATTTTTAATTTTTAATTTTTAATTTTTAATTTTTAATTTTTAATTTTTAATTTTTAATTTTTAATTTTTAATTTTTAATTTTTAATTTTTAATTTTTAATTTTTAATGTTTAATTTTTAATTTTTAATTTTTAATTTTTAATTTTAATTTTTAATTTTTAATTTTTAATTTTTAATTTTTACTTTATAATTTTTAATTTTTAATTTTTAATTTTTAGTTTTTAATTTTTAATTTTTAATTTTTAATTTATAATTTTTAATTTTTAATTTGTAATTTGTAATTTTTAATTTTTAATTTTTAATTTTAATTTTTAATTTTTAATTTTTAATTTTTAATTTTTAATTTTTAATTTTTAAGTTTTAATTTTTAATTTTTAATGTTTAATTTTTAATTTCAAATTTTAAATTTTTTAATTTTTAATTTTTAATTTTTAATTTTTAATTTTTAATTTTTAATTTTTAATTTTTAATTTTTAATTTTTAATTTTTAATTTTTAATTTTTAGTTTTTAATTTTTAATTTTTAATTTTTAATTTTTAATTTTAAATTTTTAATTTTTAATTTTTAGTTTTTAATTTTTAATTTTTAAGTTTTAATTTTTTATTTTTGATTCCTAACTTTTAATTTTTAATTTTTAATTTAAAATTTTTAATTTTTAATTTTTGATTTTTAATTTTTAAGTTTTAGTTTTTAATTTTTTCGTTTTCAATTTTGATTTTTAATTTTTAATTTTTGATTTTTAAGTTCTAATAATTAATTTGTAATTTTAATTTTTAATTTTTAAATTTTTAATTTTTAATTTTTAATTTTTAATTTTTAATTTTTAATTTTTAATTTTTAATTTTTAATTTTTAATTTTTAATTTTTAATTTTTAATTTTTAATTTTTAATTTTTAATTTTTAATTTTTAATTTTTAATTTTTAATTTTTAATTTTTAATTTTTAATTTTTAATTTTTAATTTTTAATTTTTAATTTTTAATTTTTAATTTTTAATTTTTAATTTTTAATTTTTAATTTTTAATTTTTAATTTTTAATTTTTAATTTTTAATTTTTAATTTTTAATTTTTAATTTTTAATTTTTAATTTTTAATTTTTAATTTTTAATTTTTAATTTTGAATTTTTAATTTTTAATTTTAAGTTTAATTTTTAGGTTTTAATTTTTAATTTATAATTTTTAATTTTTATTTTTAATTTTTAATTTTTAATTTTTATTTTTTAATTTTTAATTTTTAATTTTTAATTTTTAGTTTTTAATTTTTAATTTTTAATTTTTAATTTTTAATTTTTAATTTTTAATTTTTAATTTTAATTTTTAAATTTTTAATTTTTAATTTTTAGTTTTTAATTTTTTAGTTTTCATTTTTGATTTTTAATTTTTAATTTTTAATTTTTAATTTTTAATTTTTAATTTTTAATTTTTAATTTTTAATTTTTAATTTTTAATTTTTAATTTTTAATTTTTAATTTTTAATTTTTAATTTTTAATTTTTAATTTTTAATTTTTAATTTTTAATTTTTAATTTTTAATTTTTAATTTTTAATTTTTAATTTTTAATTTTTAATTTTTAATTTTTAATTTTTAATTTTTAATTTTTAATTTTTAATTTTTAATTTTTAATTTTTAATTTTTAATTTTTAATTTTTAATTTTTAATTTTTAATTTTTAATTTTTAATTTTTAATTTTTAATTTTTAATTTTTAATTTTTAATTTTTAATTTTTAATTTTTAATTTTTAATTTTTAATTTTTAATTTTTAATTTTTAATTTTTAATTTTTAATTTTTAATTTTTAATTTTTAATTTTTAATTTTTATTTATTAATTTTTAATTTTTAATTTTTAATTTTTAATTTTTAATTTTTAATTTTTAATTTTTAATTTTTAATTTTTAATTTTTAATTTTTAATTTTTAATTTTTAATTTTTAATTTTTAATTTTTAATTTTTAATTTTTAATTTTTAATTTTTAATTTTTAATTTTTAATTTTTAATTTTTAATTTTTAATTTTTAATTTTTAATTTTTAATTTTTAATTTTTAATTTTTAATTTTTAATTTTTAATTTTTAATTTTTAATTTTTAATTTTTAATATTTAATTTTTAATTTTTAATTTTTAATTTTTAATTTTTAATTTTTAATTTTTAATTTTTAATTTTTAATTTTTAATATTTAATTTTTAATTTTTAATTTTTAATTTTTAATTTTTAATTTTTAATTTTTAATTTTTAATTTTTAATTTTTAATTTTTAATTTTTAATTTTTAATTTTTAATTTTTATTTAATTTTTACTTTTTAATTTTTAATTTTTAATTTTAATTTTTAATTTTTAATTTTTAATTTTTAATTTTTAATTTTTAATTTTTTAATTTTTAATTTTTAATTTTTAATTTTTAATTTTTAATATATAATTTTTAATTTTTAATTTTTAATTTTTAATTTTTAATTTTTATTTTTTAATTTTTAATTTTTAATTTTTAATGTTTAATTTTTAATTTAAAATTTTTAAATTTTTAATTTTTAATTTTTAATTTTTAATTTCTAATTTTTAATTTTTAATTTTTAATTTTTAATTTTTAATTTTTAATTTTTAGTTTTTAATTTTTAATTTTTAATTTTTAATTTTTAATTTTTAATTTTAATTTTTAAATTTTTAATTTTTAATTTTTAATTTTTAATTTTTAATTTTTAATTTTTAGTTTTTAATTTTTAAGTTTTAATTTTTAATTTTTAATTTCTAACTTTTAATTTTAAATTTTAAATTTTTAATTTTTAATTTTTGATTTTTAATTTTTAAGTTTTTGTTTTTAATTTTTTAGTTTTCATTTTTGATTTTTAATTTTTGATTTTTAAGTTCTAATTATTAATTTGTAATTTTAATTTTTAATTTTTAAATTTTTAATTTTTAATTTTTAATTTTTAATTTTTAATTTTTAATTTTTAATCTTTTATTTTTAATTTTTTATTTTTAATTTTTAATTTTTAATTTTTAATTTTTAATTTTTAATTTTTAATTTTTAATTTTTAATTTTTAATTTTTAATTTTTAATTTTTAATTTTTAATTTTTAATTTTTAATTTTTAATTTTTAATTTTTAATTTTTAATTTTTAATTTTTAATTTTTAATTTTTAAT
>CAVMKG010000158.1:15000-86039 GCA_963682025.1 Cordilura impudica | reverse complement strand
ATATGACCCTATGAAATCAACATAAATTGCCATAAGATCCAAGTTATCATATAAATCTTTGTCAAATTGGGTTTGTATGTATTTATTACATCCATTAATCAGTAGTCGAAAAACGATCCCTATGGGACAACTCTTAGTCATAGGCCCCATATAGAGCTGCTTCCCGATCTTCACTTAAATCTATCAAAAAACAAAAATATTGCACTGATTCTTCTCAAATTTTTTCCATATATATTTTTTCAAAATACAAGAGACTTTTCCAGACAAGGCCAGGATCGGTCCATTTTTGGGCCTAGTCCCCATATAGATATAGCATCCGATATAAACTTTTGCATATCTGCAGACAAGCCAAATGGCTTTGCGGGTTATAATTAAGAAATCGTTGTTTTTGAAGTTTGAAAAAATAAATAAATAAAACATGGACACACAGACGGACGGACGGACGGACGGGCATCGTTAAATCGAATCAGCTAGTGATTCTGATTCGATAGGTATAATAAAAGATGGGTCTAGGTCAAATATTTTTGGTAGTTACTAACAGCAGCACAAAGTCATTATACCCAAACCACATAGTGGTATAGGGTATAATAAACACACACATAGCATTGTATAATTTTATGTATGTGTTAGTAGCAACTTTAAACGATCATAACTCCAAAAAAAATATTCCAGACGATGAAAATCTGTAAATCTCGGTAACAGCTAAAAAGAAATACCTACCAAATGATAAATTTTTTGTCAAAATCGGGGTAAAACTGTGAAACTTACTCGGTTGCAAGAAATCGCCTAGCTTATTAGTATTATAGAAATAAGCAACAGAAATGAAGGTCTTTGGGCCACAGCAAATGGATTAAATTTAAATTCACGAAAATCTAAATGTATTGTTATACGCAAAAGGACTGGCAAAATTAGAATTAAGCCAAACATACTTATAAATAATCAGCCGATTGTGATTGTTGAAAGCGCAACGAACTTAGGAGTTATCTTCAATAATACGCTTACTTGGTCTGATCATGTAAATGCAGCATGTGGCAGAACTTATTCTATGCTTAGTACACTCTGGCCCACACAACGCTATACACCTATAAAAATTAAAATCTTACCGATTCTGATGTGTGGATGTGAGGTTTTCTCCTAATTCTTTTAATTCTTTAATTTTTTAATTTTTAATTTTTAATTTTTAATTTTTAATTTTTAATTTTTAATTTTTAATTTTTAATTTTTAATTTTTAATTTTTAATTTTTAATTTTTAATTTTTAATTTTTAATTTTTAATTTTTAATTTTTAATTTTTAATTTTTAATTTTTAATTTTAATTTTTAATTTTTAATTTTTAATTTTTAATTTTTAATTTTTAATTTTTAATTTTTAATTGTTAATTTTTAATTTTTAATTTTTAATTTTTAATTTTTAATTTTTAATTTTTAATTTCTAATTTTTAATTTTTAATTTTTAATTTTTAATTTTTAATTTTTAATTTTAATTTTTAATTTTTAATTTTTAATTTTTAATTTTTAATTTTTAATTTTTAATTTTTAATTTTTAATTTTTAATTTTTAATTTTAATTTTTAATTTTTAATTTTTAATTTTTAATTTTAATTTTTAATTTTTAATTTTTAATTTTTAATTTTTAATTTTTAATTTTTAATTTTTAATTTTTAATTTTTAATTTTTAATTTTTAATTTTTAATTTTTAATTTTTAATTTTTAATTTTTAATTTTTAATTTTTAATTTTTAATTTTAATTTTTAATTTTTAATTTTTAATTTTTAATTTTAATTTTTAATTTTATTAATTTTTAATTTTTAATTTTAATTTTTAATTTTTAATTTTTAATTTTTAATTTTTAATTTTTAATTTTTAATTTTTAATTTTTAATTTTTAATTTTTAATTTTTAATTTTTAATTTTTAATTTTTAATTTTTAATTTTTAATTTTTAATTTTTAATTTTTAATTTTTAATTTTTAATTTTTAATTTTTAATTTTTAATTTTTAATTTTTAATTTTTAATTTTTAATTTTTAATTTTTAATTTTTAATTTTTAATTTTTAATTTTTAATTTTTAATTTTTAATTTTTAATTTTTAATTTTTAATTTTTAATTTTTAATTTTTAATTTTTAATTTTTAATTTTTAATTTTTAATTTTAATTTTAATTTTTAATTTTTAATTTTTAATTTTTAATTTTTAATTTTTAATTTTTAATTTTAATTTTTAATTTTTAATTTTTAATTTTAATTTTTAATTTTTAATTTTTAATTTTTAATTTTTAATTTTTAATTTTTAATTTTTAATTTTTAATTTTTAATTTTTAATTTTTAATTTTTAATTTTTAATTTTTAATTTTTAATTTTTAATTTTTAATTTTTAATTTTTAATTTTTAATTTTTAATTTTTAATTTTAATTTTTAATTTTTAATTTTTAATTTTTAATTTTTAATTTTTAATTTTTAATTTTTAATTTTTAATTTTTAATTTTTAATTTTTAATTTTTAATTTTTAATTTTTAATTTTTAATTTTTAATTTTTAATTTTTAATTTTTAATTTTTAATTTTTAATTTTTAATTTTTAATTTTTAATTTTTAATTTTTAATTTTTAATTTTTAATTTTTAATTTTTAATTTTTAATTTTTAATTTTTAATTTTTAATTTTTAATTTTTAATTTTTAATTTTTAATTTTTTAATTTTTAATTTTTAATTTTTAATTTTTAATTTTTAATTTTTAATTTTTAATTTTTAATTTTTAATTTTTAATTTTTAATTTTTAATTTTTAATTTTTAATTTTTAATTTTTAATTTTTAATTTTAATTTTTAATTTTTAATTTTTAATTTTTAATTTTAATTTTTAATTTTTAATTTTTAATTTTTAATTTTTCATTTTTCATTTTTCATTTTTAATTTTTAATTTTTAATTTTTAATTTTTAATTTTTAATTTTTAATTTTTAATTTTTAATTTTTAATTTTTAATTTTTAATTTTAATTTTAATTTTTAATTTTTAATTTTTAATTTTTAATTTTTAATTTTTAATTTTTAATTTTTAATTTTTAATTTTTAATTTTTAATTTTTAATTTTTAATTTTTAATTTTTAATTTTTAATTTTTAATTTTTAATTTTTAATTTTTAATTTTTAATTTTTAATTTTTAATTTTTAATTTTTAATTTTTAATTTTTAATTTTTAATTTTTAATTTTTAATTTTTAATTTTTAATTTTTAATTTTTAATTTTTAATTTTTAATTTTTAATTTTTAATTTTTTAATTTTTAATTTTTAATTTTTAATTTTTAATTTTTAATTTTTAATTTTTAATTTTTAATTTTTAATTTTTAATTTTTAATTTTTAATTTTTTAATTTTTAATTTTTAATTTTTAATTTTTAATTTTTAATTTTTAATTTTTAATTTTTAATTTTTAATTTTTAATTTTTAATTTTTAATTTTTTAATTTTTAATTTTTAATTTTTAATTTTTAATTTTTAATTTTTAATTTTTAATTTTTAATTTTTAATTTTTAATTTTTAATTTTTAATTTTTAATTTTTAATTTTTAATTTTTAATTTTAATTTTTAATTTTTAATTTTTAATTTTTAATTTTTAATTTTTAATTTTTTAATTTTTAATTTTTAATTTTTAATTTTTAATTTTTAATTTTTAATTTTTAATTTTTAATTTTTAATTTTTAATTTTTAATTTTTAATTTTTTAATTTTTAATTTTTAATTTTTAATTTTTAATTTTTAATTTTTAATTTTTAATTTTTAATTTTTAATTTTTAATTTTTAATTTTTAATTTTTAATTTTTAATTTTTAATTTTTAATTTTTAATTTTTAATTTTTAATTTTTAATTTTTAATTTTTAATTTTTAATTTTAATTTTTAATTTTTAATTTTTAATTTTTAATTTTTAATTTTTAATTTTTAATTTTTAATTTTTAATTTTTAATTTTTAATTTTTAATTTTTAATTTTTAATTTTTAATTTTTAATTTTTAATTTTTAATTTTTAATTTTTAATTTTTAATTTTTAATTTTTAATTTTTAATTTTTAATTTTTAATTTTTAATTTTTAATTTTTAATTTTTAATTTTTAATTTTTAATTTTTAATTTTTAATTTTTAATTTTTAATTTTTAATTTTTAATTTTTAATTTTTAATTTTTAATTTTTAATTTTTAATTTTTAATTTTTAATTTTTAATTTTTAATTTTTAATTTTTAATTTTTAATTTTTAATTTTTAATTTAATTTTTAATTTTTAATTTTTAATTTTTAATTTTTAATTTTTAATTTTTAATTTTAATTTTTAATTTTTAATTTTTAATTTTTAATTTTTAATTTTTAATTTTTAATTTTTAATTTTTAATTTTTAATTTTTAATTTTTAATTTTTAATTTTTAATTTTTAATTTTTAATTTTTAATTTTTTAATTTTTAATTTTTAATTTTTAATTTTTAATTTTTAATTTTAATTTTTAATTTTTAATTTTTAATTTTTAATTTTTAATTTTTAATTTTTAATTTTTAATTTTTAATTTTTAATTTTCAATTTTTAATTTTTAATTTTCAATTTTTAATTTTTAATTTTTAATTTTTAATTTTTAATTTTTAATTTTTAATTTTTAATTTTTAATTTTTAATTTTTAATTTTTAATTTTTAATTTTTAATTTTTAATTTTTAATTTTATTTTTAATTTTTAGTTTTTAATTTTTAATTTTTAATTTTTAATTTTTAATTTTTAATTTTTAATTTTTAATTTTTAATTTTTAATTTTTAATTTTTAATTTTTAATTTTTAATTTTTAATTTTTAATTTTTAATTTTTATTTTTAATTTTTAATTTTTAATTTTTAATTTTTAACTTTTTAATTTTTAATTTTTATTTTTAATTTTTAATTTTTAATTTTTAATTTTTAATTTTTAATTTTTAATTTTTAATTTTTAATTTTTAATTTTTTATTTTTAATTTTTAATTTTTAATTTTTAATTTTTAATTTTTAATTTTTAATTTTTAATTTTTAATTTTTAATTTTTAATTTTTAATTTTTAATTTTTAATTTTTAATTTTTAATTTTTAATTTTTAATTTTTAATTTTTAATTTTTAATTTTTAATTTTTAATTTTTATTTTTAATTTTTAATTTTTAATTTTTAATTTTAAATTTTTAATTTTTAATTTTTAATATTAATTTTTAATTTTTAGTTTCTAATTTCTAATTTTTAATTTTTAATTTTTAATTTATTAATTTTTCTGATGCTCCTATTATCAGTTTTTTATTACTTTCATTAAAAACAATGTTAAGTTATTATATTTGTCCTTAATGTACCACTGTGTTGTTTTAAGACTACAAACTGATAACAGTTTTTTATTACTTTCATTAAAAACAATGTTAAGTTATTATATTTGTCCTTAATGTACCACTGTGTTGTTTTAAGACTTCATTCTTGTTACGCAGGCTAACAAATAAATTTATATAAAGAAATAAAGTAAATAAATAAAATAAAACATAAATACTAAATTACAGTTAAAGTGTAATTGACTGAAAATTTACCTAACCGAATTTTACGTCATTAAATTTGCTTTAATTTTTTTTAAGCTTTTTACATTTATGTATATAAATGGCTGAATAGGGCTTAAGAAACTTTGAAAAAAAAAAAAAATGGAAACAAATTTTTATTAGTTTTCATCTAGTGAATATTCAATTCAGAATATTAAGTTCATTAATGACTTTTAAAAAAGAATAAAAGATTTGTTCACATATAAATCAATTTATGGTGTAAGAGAATATGAGACACTCATTCTAAGGCCAAAATACACCATAATTCATATAAACAAAATTAATATAAATAAACCGAACAATTATCTGTAATTTCGAAGTCTATTTTCTGATGTGCTAAATATAGTTTCTTAAAAAAAATTAGTTCAAATTTAGAATAGCAAAAATTATTAATTAAATTAGATTTTTATTTTGAAGAATATGAACATTCTAGTCTTGCGACACATAACATTTCCAATATGAATGGAATTGTTATTATCATGAGAGATACAATTTGTGTAACTTCGAAATTAGTTTTAAAAAATGTCATTGATTCACATTTTTCCAAAAATTAATTTGAGTTTTTCGCGAGAAGAACTATGAGCTGACCTAATAATGTCTTTCTGCATACATGGATACAACAAAAGTCCACCGAGAAAATTAAGAAAATTATATGGCGACTACGTCAAAAATAGACCGATAATGACCATATTTTATCAAGTTACTTGATTTTTTTTTAAACAAATTTGAAAAAAATCTATGCACAATTTTTGTTGTTTGATAGATTGAAGTGAATATCGGGAATCGGCTTTTTATAGGGACTATAACTGAAAATGGTCCCACAGTTTTTTTTTGGACTACTGACTAGCGGGTATAACAGAGACACATACACCAAATTTTATCCGTTAGGTGTTATTTGTATGGGGCTAGGTCTGAACATGCACCGATTTTTACCAATTACTCAATAGTGGTTGGGCAATAATTGCTTATATACCAAATTTTTTCGAAATATATTCATATTTGCGATATGTAGTTTGATACAGGGTTTTTATGGACTCAGACAGACAGAATTACAGACAGACGGACGGACGAACATCGCTAAATCGACTCAGAAAGTGATTCAGAGTCGATCGGCATAAAATAGCGTTCATCCCATGGCCGATAAAAGCTCATATACCAAATTTCATCGAAATATATTCATATTTGCGACCTGCAGTTTGATTACAAGGTTTACATGGACACACAGACGGACGGACGGACGTATGGACGGACATTGTTAAATCAACTCAAGAAGTGATTCTGATTCGATCGGTATAATTAAAGATGGGTCTGGGTCAAATATTTTTGGTTGTTACAAACAGCAGCACAAAGTCATTATACCCAAACCACATAGTGGTATAGGGTATAAAAAATTCCAATTTCATCAAAATATATTAAAATTTGCGACTATGAATATAAAACTAGCAGATTCCAGTGCTCGAAATTTGAGTGCAATTTCTAGGCAACTTTATATCTCAACTTAGCCAATTCACAAACCAACAGAAAAAATTTAAAAATCGGTAAATATGGTGAACAGCTAAAAAGCAATACCTTTCAAATAATATATGTTTGGTCAAAATCAGGGTAAAACGGTTGAACAAAACATCGGTAACAAGAAATCGCCTAGCGTATTAATATTATAGTATTGAAATCCATAGATTTTCTTCTATGATATCTTGATTTCTTTACAAGAGAAACAAAAAAACTACTTAGCTTTTTATCAATTTTGATTATTCCTGATTTTTCCACAATTTTAATAAAAAATAATTTTTCCATAATGTTTGGTTAAGGTTCAAATACAGGTAAT
This sequence comes from Cordilura impudica, assembly GCA_963682025.1. Taxonomy (NCBI): domain Eukaryota; kingdom Metazoa; phylum Arthropoda; class Insecta; order Diptera; family Scathophagidae; genus Cordilura; species Cordilura impudica. The sequence continues at coordinate 78,661 of CAVMKG010000158.1, read as the reverse complement.
TGAGAATTTAACCTTAGTTAAAACAGTGATAAGTTAATGGCTCTAAGACGATTAATAAATACGAGGGCGGATTAATAAGTCCGTGACTTTTAGAATGAAACACAGTTTTTTTTTTTGCAGAAAAAAACATTTTCAACATAATCTCCTTTTAGCTCAATACACATAGTCCAACGTTTCTCCAATTTTTCTATCCGTTCTGCATTTAATAAATTTTTAATATAAATAATAAAACTGAGAAAATATTCGCAAAAAATGTATTAAAAAATATTTAGACGAAACCAAGAAAAGAACGGCTAAATTGGACGATTCTAATGGATTAGTTACCTTGTATTTGGCCGGGATTATTAAACAAAAATCCTTTATTTGGTTGACATTTTTAAATTTTTAAAACTTTTGATTTATTTTGATATTATTTTCATAGGAATTCAAGGACGGCCCTAGGATACGTTCAGAAGTTTCACAAAATTTTTGTAGCGAAATATATTTTGTGATGTTTGGGAAAAAAATTGATTAAGCAACAATTATTGGTAAAATGTCTAGGAAAGATTTTCAAAAATAATTTAGTCTGGAGTTATACCAGCAAAAATTTTGTTTTAAAACATTACTAATGGCCTTCAGTTTCTAAAGAAATTTTGATTTTCGGTATTACCGGTGGCAGCATAAGCAACATATCACATAAAACTTATTATATCCTGATTCTAAAATTATGGTCACTAAATTTTGCCATTAATTTTTATGGAAAAAGCAGAAATGGATCCATCATTAGTTTATATAAATATCTACATCTACATATTTTAAAACTGATATGTCCCTTAATCGAATCTCGTACTCGAATTATTCGATTTTATCGAACAAAAGAATAGGACATCCGATTAATTTGGACATACCAGTTGGCATATTGTTATAAAAGTTTAATATTTGTTTATAATATGAAATTAACAGTTATTTTTTGCCTGCGGATGCTGATACCTTAGGGCATTTTACATTCGTCACAATATCACAATTGTTTTCGCTCATATGTAAAAGTTTCACACTTTTTTCTACATTCCACATATGTCGTGTTAAATTATTTAAAATGAAAAAAACTTTTCTCTTTTTTCATTTAAATATTTGCAATTATTTTGTATGGATGTATGTGTGAATATATGATAAAGTGTGACATGTATGACAACTCTATTGGCTTTAGAATTTGCGACGTTATATATACTACACTTTTTTTTCAGACACGATTATAAAGTTCACAATGCAGTTTTGTATTTCCAGTCATGCTTTATGATTTTTTCGACTGTAATGTAGTTTTTTTTTTTTGTTATATTTTTTCTCAGCAACTTTTTTTTCTCATTGTTTAATTCATCTCGTGTTAGAGACAAATTGTTTTGGCATTTAGCCAAAATATTATTATAGTTGTAGAGTACAAATAGTTTCACAGCCAAAACAAAAAAATAGGCTTATCTCTTAGTGAGTGTGTGAGAGCGAGTGTTGGAATGTATAAAGATGTGCATGAATTGCATTTATTGTACTCGTATTCGGTTTTATTTTTATAATTTTATAAATGTTGGCATTTTGTATATGTGTCTGTGGCCAATAATAACGAGGTAATCATTTAAAATGATTTGTAATCTTTTTGGATATTAATTCTATTCTAAGCCTGTGTCGCACTATGGTTCCAAATTAAAATTTAACTGGACAAAAATATTTTATTTTCCTATTTTATGTTTATAGTCCAAATACTTAAAAAAGAAAACTCTGCACTAAAACTGTAAAGTATTTTCTGATATAACCATTAATCTCTGAATATGTTCAGAGATTTTCAAATATATATATATTAAAAAAAAATATATATATAATTATTATTATATATAATTATTATTATATATATATAGGGCGTTTCATGTCAAGTGATACAACCTTTAAAACCGATGTCTTCCGATCGGGATGAAATTTGAACCAAGGTTAGTCCTATTGGATAGTAGCTTAGACACAATTTTTCAGCAAGATTGGTCCAGAACTCTCTGAGTTAGAGGGGGTAAAAATTTGACATTTTGACCAAACAGTTGTTTTTTCTCGTCCATGTAACTTTTTACCTATTGTTCTTAGCAAAATTTGTTCCAAATAGTTTAACTAGATATTTCCTCAGTCTTTCGGAAAAAAAAAAAAAAAATTTTAAAAATTAAAAAAATTTTTTTGACTTTTTTTCAAAATCAAAAATTTTTTGACTTTTTTCAAAAACGTATTTTTTTTTTTGGGCTCAAAAGAAAGCTTAGGTTTTTCCTTTAAGAGCGTTTTAGTCGCTGAGTGGGATACGAGTGGGATACCTATCAAAAAAATGTTTTGTTTTTAGCATATACACTAATTTGAATTTTTTCCTATTAGTGTGTAAGTGTTTTCAAAACCTTAAAAATAAAGCATACACTGAGAAACTAGACAAATTAACTTTTCCGACGGTATGTAACATACCTAACTAAAATTTCATACCTTCGATACTGTAATACACGTAATATATTAACCTCAGGAAAAAAAACACTTTTTTTTTATAGAAAATGTTGCTTTTTTGCCAATATTTTCTTGGCGTTACTAGGTTCAGCCGTTATTTCGCTTCTTTTTTGGCTTTAGAAGGAACTCGCATTGAGTGGAAGCAGAAAACTTGTGTCTTCCATCGACAAGCGGTATAAAAGCACGGTATTGAGCGGTGCCATCGATTGTTACTGCAGCATCGAATCTGTTCTTCAGTGTTTTCAATGTTTTCTCATGATCCTCTATGCTACTAAAAACTATTTTAGTTTATAATAATTCATTGCCCAATTGAATAAAGCAGTCGCACCCAAAATGCGATCTTGATGAGAGCACTGGAGGCTATACTTAATAAGCTAAGTCCGAAACGTAGTATACCTTTTCTACTGTAAATTTAGATTTTAGATATTTTAGTATTATCGTCTGGTACTCATAAACCGCTATGGCATCATCTTTTAAATCGTGGGATATGATTGCCACACTTTTGTGTTCCACTTTTTCATCTTTCATGTAGTAAATAACTACTGCGAATATAGTTGCTTGATCGTTATTGAAGTAGAAAGCTTGTATGGCATCATGAAGAACATATTTATAGATTTCTGCGAAATCATACAAAATAACGAATTCACCAGACTTCAAATGTATCTTCAAATCCTTGAAGGATGACCATTGCTCTTTGACTAAAAAGTCATGGGTTCTCAAGTTTAGCAATCCCATACACATTTCTTCCACAAAATCATCCACATTTAAAATTATTGTTTTCAATGTGCATCTATCAGTCTGAATCCAAGATTCAAATTTCACCTCCTAATATATTCGCGATCAAAAGAGTTGATTAAATGATGAATGTCATTTCCGGCCAATTTGAACTTCACTTAAGTGGCAAGAGGTTGTTTCATAAGGACACAGTCAATTTAAGGCAATCGTGGTATTCGTGTAGTGCTGAACCTAGTAACGCCAAGAAAAGATTGGCAAAAAAGCGGCAAATAAAGGCGATAAATAAGCTGGATGAAAGACTGGGTATTTTAAAATTTACAAAACTTAAATACTTCATCAGCTACAATAAATTAGTTAAAAAAATAGTTATGTTATAAATGGATCTAATAGGTTATTAATTTTTTTATTTTTATTATTATTATTATAAATTATTTTAATTATTATTAGAAATAAATAAAAAAAAAATAAATTTTCAACATTTCTATAAAAAAAAAAAATGATTTTTTTGCTGTATTACAGTATCGAAGGTAAGAAATTTTAGTTAGGTATGTTACATACCGTCGGAAAAGTTAATTTGTTTAGTTTCTTAGTGTATGCTTTATTTTTAAGGTTTTGAAAACACTTACACACTAATAGGAAATAATTGAAATTAGTGCATATGCTAAAAATTTAAAAACCGTTGTCTTGAGTTACAAAACATTTTTTTTGATAGGTATCCCACTCGCATCCCACTAAGCGACCAAAAAGCTCTTGAAGTAAAAAACATAAGCTTTCTTTTGAGCCCCAAAAAAATTTTTTTTTGAAAAAAAGTCAAAAAATTTTTGGTTTTGAAAAAGTCAAAAAAATTTATTCCTTTTTTAAACGTTTTTTCCCGAAAGACTGAAGAAATAGCTATCTAAACTATTTGAGACAAATTTTGCTAAGAACAATAGGTAAAAAGTTACATGGACAGTTCGAATCTAATTCTCTTTACGAACGGTCGTGTAAATAATTAAAGCGCTTAGAGTACAACTATTTAAAATTAACAACAAGTGTATATTTTTGTTTTTGCAATTGCCTATTCTTGATCTCATTTGAACTCACGTGGTAGACAATCCAGCTTATAACAGGAATAAAAATTTAGCGATGGCTCGAGGGGCCAAATCTTCATCAAAAAGAAAGCTTGTGAACAAGAAGATGACAAAACTTCCTCCGGGTTTTGTTAACCCGAACATCGCGTCAACTTCCAGCAACAGATTTAGCCTGATTGCTGGCCTCAATGATATGGACGTAACTCCTGCATCAAATATTAATGATATTAAACAACACAAACCTCCACCTATAGTTGTAGAAGCCAACGCCTCATTTGCAGAAATAAGAAGACTACTTGGTAAAGATTGTATTTTCAAACGTACTTCAATTGGTACCAATATATTTGGTCCAACTAAAGAATTGTACGAATGCTATAAACAAATTCTTAAAGAGAGTAAAATGGAGTTTCATTCATATGGCTCCAAAGATAATAGGTTATACACAACCTTTCTGCACGGTTTACCCCGCATAAACTCTGAGGACATCAACGAAGAGTTAAAAAACTACAACCTATCCCCTTCTTCGGTGGCTGAAATAGTCACCAAATTCAGTTCGAACAACAATGCTGTTTACAAAGTTCAATTTGTTCGTAAAAATTTTAACCTAACTGCCTTAAAAAATGTAAGGACAATTTCCAATATCATAATTTCTTGGAAAAAATACAAATCTAGATCCAGAAATAAACCAACTCAATGCTGGAACTGCTTAATGTATGGCCATGGCGGTGAACATTGCCATCGAAGTGCTGCATGTATGATATGTGCAGAACAACATCATACAAGTGTGTGTCCGTTTAACACAAATGAAAAAAGACCAGCTGTTTTTACATGCTTTAATTGCAAAAAACATGGAAAAGAGAGAACTGATCACTCTGCAAACGACATCAACTGTCCGTTACGTTCCACAGTGGCTGAAAATCATTTTTCATTGGCCAAAATTCTGTAACTTTTGAACCGATCAAAATATTTTAGTACTGTTTTTTTTAATAGATAGATAGATAGTTGATCTTGACTCATTTAAATTGATTGAGTACTTTTTAAGGAATTCTAGGTCAAAGTTTAACTTTTGATTTTTTTTAACTTTTAGCGTGATATATGTTTTTTTTTATTTATTTTTATTTATTAGAAAGTGTCATATTTGGAGTTAAATAATTATTATAAACATTTTTTGTAATAATGAAATTTTTTTAATGCTTACACTCAAAAAAATTTTTACACTCAAAAAAATTTTTACACGCAACAAAATAGTAAAATTCACTAGAAATTTAACTAGTATTACTAAAAAATTAAAAATGTTTGCTATCAAATTTGCAATTTGCTTACACTCAAGGAATATTATTATTACTATAGAAAAATTTATTAGTGTTTGCTGCCTAATTTGTTACACTAGCTAAATAAATCTGCTAAACATTAGCGCAATGATTCTAATTTTTTTTTTAATTTTGATATGAAAATATGGGTTCTTATTTTTTGAATCTTTCTTATCTATTAAAACATTGCATTCATATGTGGGAAACCTTTTAAGAATAAAAACTGCAATAGATTTAAATAGCATTTGTAACAATGGTAGGTTCTGTTTATTATTATTTTTTACTAATACTATGTTTTTCGTACTTAAATAACAATGAAAGGCAATTATAATTATTATTCATTAGACTCAAATATTGATTGCAAATATTCCATATTTTGTTCTGTGCTATTTCTGTTCTTTAGTAGTTTTTTGGCTTCTTCATCTAAATCCCGATGTTCCACTTTCCATTGATTTCGAATACTGGAGATGAACGGATCTGACGTTGCCAATAATATATTAAATAGATCTTCATTTGTGGAATTTCGTGACATTTTTCTAGTATTGTGCTGTCTATAAAATCTGTAATCCTTGTTCCTTTTTTCCTGAGCCTCCTCTGATAGATCTCCAAGTGGCACCAAATGATATTTAATGACATCTTCTCCATGATAAAGGATTTTGTGGACTGTTGCAGACATATTTCTCCATAGGTAGTTGGTTGTATATATTTTTGCAGTTTCCTTAGCATAATCTCCAAATTTTCTAGAGTCAATTTCTTCATTGCACGCAAGTACTTCTAGGATTATTTTAAATCTGAAAATAAGGTTTAAATCCACTCCTGTTATTTCAGATGCTGTTTCTGGATCTGAAAAGAATCTTCTTGCGGTATTGCCATCATTTGTATTGCCTGACCCTTGTTTTGGCTGATCTATAATCAATCCAAATTTGCGATATTCATCTTGAACATGTTTCTTTTTTGAACTTCTTAACTCTTTGTTGGTTTCGTTGTTTCTTATTGATCCTGAAGGCCCGAAATCCAAATCATAACTGATTTTTAGTATGTGTTCCATAAGTCGTATTCTTGCATGTAGTGGTGATAATCCAAATTCGAAGGCATCGGTATTATCGAATGATTTTGTCGGGACTTGGTTTAATTGGCTTGATGTTTCTTGGCATATAATGCAGCTGGATGCAGCCTTCGTGTTAGTCAAAGCCTGACCTACTTTTCCATCTATCATTGTCAGCACTAATTGGTAGCTTACTTCAATTTGCTGCCCATCTAACTGTAATTGTAATGGCTGTAGTGTTGCTATTTGGGCCTTGATATCACTAACTTCTTTGTTAATGGCATCATGACTTTCTTTTTTGAATTCAAATTTGATTGGCCTGCAGTATTTCGTAGAAGATGGTGTCTCATTTTTCCAAATATCCATTGTTTGCGTTGTACTACTCGAAGGCTCCGAATCTTCCAAAATCTTTTTCAATCGCAATGGTACAAATGATACCATGAACATATCTGTGTCCGAAATATTTTCACATACAACTTGTTTGTATTGTTTTTGTCCCGAAGAACCATCACATCCCCATTTACAAAATAGAATTAACTTTGTGTTTCCATATTTCTTTAACTCAGTTCCTGTTATTGATTGTAGCAAGCGTTTGGCTGTGTGATCAAGTAAAGATTGTAGTTGTACTTCTGCCGAAATTGGTGTGATTGTAATAGTGTCCTTTGATGGCAAACAGTCTATTTTAGCAGCTGTTATGTGATGATATGCTGGATACATATTTGAGCCTTTTTCAATCGCACGCAATCTGAGCTGAATATATTGGTGTTTTGTTAATTTCAAATCCAGAAATAATGCTAATGCCTCCTCATTTGTGAACTGTTTTGCATCGCTCGGAGTTGGTATACTTTTAAGAATTCGCTTTGTTCTCACTGGACTAGCATTACAAGTTTTTTCAATGATATCCACTTTTGTTAATTGGTTTTGTGCTCGTAATTGATGTAGAAAAGATTCTTTTATATTTGTAGAACCAATTTCCTCGTTAAAATTTTTAAGTTTCCGCCTCTTAGATCTATCGCTGCAGTTGTCCAATGATTTGCGTGGTCTTCCAGCCTTATCTAGCTTTGCTGTTTCTCCACCAACATTAAGTTGGCCTTCTAACCAGTTTGCACTTTTATTATAAAACTTTTGTTTACAGTAGTTAACTTCTTTCAATCGTTTTTTTAGTACTTTGACGAAATTAGATAATTGCTCTTGTATTTCGGTACTAGACGAATTTAAGTTTAATTTTATTTTAACGTAACTAAGAACATCTTCCTGGTTTTTGTTTCGAAAATACTCTTCGGCCAGTTCTTTATAACTAAAGTTCTCCATATTTTTCTCAATATTTTTATTTGCGTCTGTTATCACTTTTTTATCACTTTTTATCACTTGCGAATATACGTCCGTACACTTGAAGTATTAACTTATTATTGAGTAATCCCTTATAGAATCCGTCATTTTATACATTTTTAGGTACATGTTATTCACACATTGATCTTTAATTTCATAGCAGGTAGTACTTAAATTGAACAAAACTGCACTTGTTATCCAGACTTCAATATCAGGTAAAACTAATTAGTTTCTCGCCAATATGGGGTGGTTTTTTATCTTTAGTGGTTTAGTGCCGCGATTATTGACAGACAAATTGTTTATGACTTTGGTTGACCCTTAAATTTGACAACAGGTAAATTAAGAAAGAGATCATTTGTTTACTGTAGAACCTATTGTGATCATTTTATGACTTATTTTTTTGCTGATCAAAACAAAGCCAATAAACCCTTTCGCAGGTATTTTATTTAATTATTTTACTTTTACGTAGTCTAAAGTAAAAAAACAAAATTTTTTTTAGAGTAATTTTTTTAGAGTAATTTCATTAAAATGAAAAAAGTGTTCTACCGGGGGCTCGTGGGGGGTGCAAAAGTATATATAGGGTTAAACAGGATACATTCGCCTTTCTCCGGGTGGTATACGTTTCTTGTTCCCTTACTTCCTTTAGAAGTTCTATTCCACTAAAGTTTAAATTTGAGAAAAATATAGTGGTTTCATAAATATTTCATAACGCCCCTAATATCAAACGTTAGAACTGTGACTACTTACAAAAACTAAAGACTATAATCCTACTAACATTATAAAAAAGACCGCAGGCCAATATCGATGATAGCTTGCGAGTAGTAACCATTTATTTTTGATAAAAAACAAAAAAAAAACACCTTTTGCTGAATTAAAAAAAACAGTTGAGTTTGACAGCATGCCACGCCCACAATTATCAATAGTTTAACCTAATTTTTTGGCTACCTTAATCTGGATATATAAGCTACAAAAAGGAGTAAAAATTTTAGAAATCGATGACAAAAAAAAATTTGACTTTTGGCCAATGAAATCAAAATTTGAGCCACAGTGCGTTCTCTCTATTTGGAAACTAGAATAAGAGTAACTTCCAAAAGTCATAACAACAGCAGGCAACAACAAAATATTTCATTTCAATCAAAGGTTGATTTCCCAAATTTAAGTAACAACAACACAAATTGTAACAATAACATCAATAATAACAGCAAAGCTACATACGCTAACCAGCTGAAAACAAACAACGATTTATTTAGCATTGATGAGCTTTTTGATATTTTCACTACAGCTATGGATGATTTGCATAGGTGCACCTCAAAAGTACAACAAATCAAAGTTGTAATGTCAATGATAAAATACGCCCATGGATTATACTAATAATTTAAACGAATTCAAAATGCATCACTTGAATGCTAATGGCATTTCAAACTTTTCTAAATTAAAACAATTTGAGATACTAATTGAACGAGAAAATATTAAAATAGCGTCTTTGAATGAAACTTATTTTTCAGAAAATCATAGACCCTATTTTAAAAATTATTATTTATATAGAAGTGACAGAACAGATGCAAGAGGAGGAGGAGTAGCTCTGTTAATTCATAAATCTGTCGCTCATAAAAACCTCTTTATTTCAAACACCTCATCAATCGAAAACATCTCAATTGAACCTAACACCTTCCACCAAAGAATATATAGTTTTTGGTGACATAAATGCCAAACAGTGTTCATGGAATTGTCGTTCAAATAATACTGCAGGAATCGCACTTAACAACCTACAGCAATCAAGCAATTTTTTTATTCACTATCCTAATAGTCCAACCCTATTCCCCCATCCACACAATCGCGAAGCATCCACAGTCGATATTATTTTAAGCAACTCCGCTTTAAATATAGACGTAAAAACAATGGATTACGAAATACCATCAGACCATCGCCCCATTATATGTACACTTAAAAGGGTAATGGCCTTGCAGGTTGACCTCAATTATTATAATTATAGTGCAACCAACTGGAACATTTATATGAATTTTTTAGACAATAAAATCACGTTATATTCCGATATATACAATACCAAGGCAGTAATTGATCAGGAAATCCAAAAATTTATAAATGTAGTTTTCGAAGCAAGGGATGTGTCTACACCTAAAATAACTCAACAAAATAATTACACATTACCAGAAAGTACTGTGAAATATATAAAACTAAGAAGAAGCTTTAAAAGAAAAAGCCAACGATCTTCAAATATAGCCGAGCAAACTTTTTATAATCAATGTACTAAGTTTCTAAGTAACATGATTGATAAAAGTATTAATTCGGAGCGCAATCAGAAATGGTCTCAATTATTATCCAATTTAAAACCAGGTGATAAATCGTTTTGGAAAATATGCAGGAATTTGCGAGGAAAAGGAAAAATCAAATCGCTCACTTCAAAGTTGGAAATACAAAAATAACATCTGATAAGGACAAGGCTGAAGTCCTGGCAAATACATTTGTCCAAGCAAATAACCTCACTTCGAACTATAACCACTCGGCAGATACACTAATAAATACAACAGTAAATAATTTTAAGAAGGAAAATCCCAGTTCTGAATCTGCAATTTATACATCTCTTGAAGAAGTAATGAATATTGTCTCATCAATAAAACCCTCAAAATCCCCTGGTTTTGACAATGTTCCCAACCTGCTCTTAAAGAAACTACCACTCAAAGCTCTAAAATTACTGGTTATAATATTTAACAGCTGCATCAAACTCAACTATTTCCCAAACCATTTCAAAAATGCTAAGGTTATAGCTATTAACAAACCTAGCAAGCCAAAAACTAACCCAAACAGCTACAGACCTATCAGTCTATTAAGTAACTTTGGTAAAATATTTGAAAAAATTCTACATTCTCGTCTTAGTGAATTTGTAACGACCAATTCTATTGTTGCTAAAGAACAATTTGGATTTAAAAAAGGACATAGCACTACTCACCAAATAAACAGAATTAAAAATCAAATAATCACCAATAAAAACAATAAAAGTTCAACGGGTGTAATATTGTTAGATATTGAAAAAGCGTTTGACACCGTTTGGCATAATGGCCTCTTATTTAAACTTCTTGATGCAAATATACCAAAATATCTATGTAAACTTATTTCAGATTTCATTCACGACAGAAGCTTTAAAGTTGCAATTAATAATGAAACATCAACTCCAAAAACCATTACCTCAGGGTTACCTCAAGTATCAGTCTTGTCGCCATTGCTTTACTCGATATATACATCCGATTTTAAAGTCCCAAATTATATGAAAATTGTCTATTACGCAGATGACACTGCGTTAATTTCTCCAAACAAACTTACAAGTGCACTCCTGAAGAAAATGGAAAAGGGACTTGTAAATTGCAGTAAATATTTCCACAAATGGAAAATCTAAATTAATCCAAATAAGACCCAAGCAATAATTTTTCCATTCAACAAATCTCCCAAAAGACTGCCAAGACGTCATCTTCTTATTGGAAATAATACCATAAATGTACTTAACGATGTCAAATATTTCGGAGTTGTCTTGGACAAAAAGCTTACATTTAAACAACAAATTATGGCTACGTGCCAAAAAGCTATAAAATCATTTAAAGCATTATGGCCACTACTAAATAGAAGGTCATTTCGAAACCACCAAAACAAAAATCTACTCTTCAGGCCGATATTAACATACGCGTGCCCTATTTGGAGTGACGCTGCCAACTGCCACCTAAAACGCTTACAAGTTATACAAAACAAATGTCTTAAAATGATATATAAAAAGCACTGGAGGTATCCTACAAATCTTCTTCATGAAGAAACCGGTTATGAAAAAATTATCGATTTCATATCAAGGATTAATAACAATTACTTTGCCAAAATTGAAAATTCCTCTTAAGAGAATGTATAGAAATAACGTAAAATTAAAAAAGAAATCACCAAATTGAAAATTATATGCTTACAGAGGTCTATTATTACTAATAAACCTCCTATAAGCATATAAAAATTTTCAGATAGTATTTGAATATATTAAATCATATAAAGGTTTTTTCCTCCCATTTTCCTTTAAAAATCATTAAAAAATAAAATAAAAACTATTTAATATCTGGATCCTATGTATTATTTGTTGCAATATCTATATGTAAAGATAAGATCTCATATGTAAATATCAAATTTGTTAAAATATGTAAATAAAGGAAGAAGATATATGTATATATATAAAAAAAAAAGTTACATGGACGAGAAAAACACCTGTTTGGTCAAAATGTAAAATTTTTACCCCCTCTAACTCAGAGAGTTCTGGACCAATCTTGTTGAAAAACTGTGTCTAAGCTACTAGCTAATAGACTAACCTTGGTGCAAATTTCATCCCGATCGGAAGACATCGGTTTTTTATATATGTATATATATTTATATCTTAGGGTGGGTCAAATTGTATGGGGCCGAAAAAATCTCTCTCTATATATATATTATTATATATATATTATATATATATATTATATTATATGAATATTATGTATACAGTGGACGTCCAATAATACGTACTTTCGTTTCACGAATTTCCAAATTTTTTGCATTGGCAGTCCTGTAGTACGAATAAAAAAGTTTTTGCTAATTGATAATACGAATAACTGTATTTTTTTTTGTAGGAATATTCTTGTTTTAAGTTTTACTTAGAATTTTTTTCTGCGGTCAAATGTCAAATAATCAGTTGGTGAGAAATTAAATAGTGATAACAAGTGTCTTGTGTCGCGTATTCTATATTTAATACATACAAAATGTTTAAAGTAAAAGAAGTCAAAAAGAAGCAAATTTCTTTAGAAGATAAGTTAAAAATTATAGAAGTGGAAAATCTCCACATGAAATTTGTAGCAAGTATGGATTATCTAAGTCAACGATTTACACTGTAAGAAAACAGAAGCCGGACTTTTAGCCGTAACAGGTGCACTAAAATCCCGCTACAGAATAGCAACTGGGGAATTTAAAAAAATGGACGATGCGCTATATGAGTGGTTTTTATGCCAAAGAAAATTTCATTATCCAGTAGGAAGTACGCAATATAAGGCTCTGGAATTTCATAAAAAGTTTAATGAAGGCGACTTTTTTGCCACTGATGTCTGGCTTACCAAATTCAAAAAACGCTTTGGTATAAGATTACTCAAAGAATCTGGCGAAAAGCTATCGTCTTCCAAGGAACTTGTAGCTCCATTCATCAATAAATAAGCTGATGTTATTAAGGTGCACGACCTTACCTATGAAGCAGTTTTTAATGCAGATGAATCCCTACTTTATTGGAAAATGTTGCGGCCAAAACGTATGTACATCGGGGTGAAAATTACGCACCTGGCAGAAAACTCCCAAAGATTAAAATAACGTACTTAATTTGTGCAAATGCTGAGGGAACAAAGAGGATTAAACCTTTTGTGATTTTAAAAGCTCAAAAGTCAAGATGTTTTCGTAACAAAGATTGCCTGCTGCTTATGGAAACTCAAAATCTGATTGGATGGATGCTTCCCTTTTTAAAAATTGGGTTTTTAAAATTTTTGTTCTCGAGTTATTATTAAATTTAAATTTCTATCTATAAACAATTGCAGGTGGAAAACTTTTTAAATGCTAAAAATCTCCCCATAAAAGCGCTTCTCTTGCTCGATAATGCTCCAAGTCATCCCCCTGCAGATGAATTGGTGCAGTTAACTAAAGCCGGGCGCCTAATATCACCCCGCTAATTCAACCGATGGATCAGAATACGATGCCTTTCAAAGCTGTTATCGCAAATGACGGCCTCATCTGAAGATTTTGCAACATCCCCCAAGAAGACAAATTTATTTGAAACAATATCTTTAGTTGCAATGTCATGGGACAAACTCTCTACTGATTTGCTTAAAAATGCTGGAAAAATATTTTAGGTGACAGCGGTTTTGATGATGAAGATGATCTTCCCCTTTTAGACCTACGAGCTGGCGAAGAACTGCACACAATCAATCATTGCTTAAATTTACTTAATGCAAATTTTGCAAATTCTAGTTTTAGTTATGAGGATCTGCATGATTGGATTTTTGATGACCCACATGAAGAAATTGAACAGGATAATGATAGCGTTGATGACCAAATTTTTGATCTTGTGAACCCATTATGGTTGACACATGCATTCAATGGGCTGCTGAGAACAATATTGAAACTTCTCAGACACTTTAATTAAGATTTATTCAAGAGAAGGCGGTAGAAATGAAGCTACACAACAAAACACACCAATGTTTCATGACAGATTTTTTTAATAACCAAATGTACAAATGTATGATTTAAAACCTCTTGATAAGACTTGAATATTAATATCTTTTAAGCTTTTATCTTTTTTTTCTTTTAAATAAAAAACTAATTTAAATTAAACTATCTGCATATGTTTTTTTATATGAAAGGAGGTAAAAACTGTAGTCCCATAATACGAATTTTCCAGCATTACGAAAAGGCGTGACATTATATAATTCATACTATTGGACGTCCACTGTATATGTATATATATTATATTATATATATTACATATATATACATATATCTATATATATCTTAGGGTGAGATAAATTGTATGGGACCGAAAAAATCTCCATGGGTTCATCGCGATTCTGGTACTATGGGTCATAAAAAGTATATTTAACTAAGGAACCATACCTCTACAACCATTTTCGAGCCTGCCAAAATTTCGATGAAGATATTTTCATGATATTTTCCATAATACTCATTCAAATGTAAAAACATTATTGAAAATGTGGTTACCGGCGGTTTTTTGTGTCACGTTTATTGTTATTTCTAACATCCGCCAGGGGGCGTTTTCGTGCATTTTTGTTGATTTTTTTCCACCTTTTTGGGGAAAATTGAGGAAATTATTGAACAAATATACACTGGGGAAATGGGGTTTAAATCACTCCGTGACTGTATGTGATTATCTTAAAATTAATCTTTGACCACAAGTCTATGGACAAAGTTTCAGATCGATTGGATAAGGTGAAGTGACTATGTCAAAGTTAATCTTTTTCACGGCAAGTTTATCGAACAAGTTTCAGATCGATCGGATGTGGGGAATGGGTTTTAGAGAACTCCGTAACAATGCGTGACTACCCCAAAATTAATCTATAGTCACAACAGGACTATGGGCCAAGTTTCAGATCAATTGGATGAGGGGAATGGGGTTGCCCCATGGCAGACAGACAGACTGAGAGTATGAGTTAAAAGAGTTTCAAAATGGATGTATGTTTCTATGTATGTATGTTTGTTTGTCCCTTATACGACCCTACAGTAGGTAACTGGAAGGAAAAATAAGCTTTATTTTTTTTGATTTTCAAGTGGGCATGGCACCTCCCATATATAAGAAATTTTTAACATCACATATCTGGAGCTCTATGATAGCAAGAGTGCTGAAACTTTGTAGAAGTACATAAATTAGTAATGTGAGTAGTCGTACCAAAAATGTGCGGGATTGGGTTAGTGGGCGTGGCACCTCCCATACAAAAAATATTATCTGGAATACTATAAACCCGACAGTCTTGAAACCAGGTGAGAGTTCACGAATGATGAGTGTGAGAAGTTATGTGAAAAATGGGAGGGATCAAACCAGTGGGCGTGCCACCTCCCTTACATGGTTAATAGAAATAATCATATATCTATAGTACTATGGTGGCCAGAATCTTGCACGTCAATCGGTTGTTAATGTGAGTAGTCGTTGCAAAAATGGGCAGGATTGCGTTAGTGGGCGTGGCACCTGCAAGACAAAAAGACTTATCTCGAGTACTATAAACCCGACAGTCTTGAAACTACGTGTGAGTTCACGAATTATGTGTGTGTGGCACCTCCCTAGCATAAAAGTGTTAAGTAAGAGTAAGAGTGTTAAATTCAGCTGTGCCGAATCTTTGATACTCTCCATCTCGGCTTGAGTATTGATAATAAATGTAAACGAAATATTTGAAAAAGTAAACAATTTATTAAACTTACTACCAAATTATTTCAGCAAATTCTTTGGGTTGATCCGCTTAACAGATGATTTTTGTTTATTTCAAGAGTTGGTCTATAAAGCTCTCTCACATTATTAATTCGCGCTCCAATGAGGAAAGATCGTTTTCGTCTTTTCTATTATTTCGGATAAAAGAAAACACGTTTCGGTGTATGCTTTTTGGTCATCGTGGTTGCTGATCGGCATGCATTTAGGTTATATACCTGTATGCATACATTTCCGGTTATATGACATAACCTCTCGTTTAATTTAGTTTAAGTTTTTTGCAAATTAAATAGCTCGCCCTAACCTCCATTGTGAAGGTAGTGCTTGCGTAGGGTGGCTATAAGCGTTAAATCGTGCTAATTGGAGATGGCTGTATAGTTTCCTTTTACTGGCCAAATAAATCTTTATTGCGGCCGTATAGGTCAGATGAAGTAACAGAATAATAACCAAAAAAAAAAGCTCTCTCAATTTTTTTTTGTTAAAATATTGCCATATTTGGAATAATTTTTTTACATATTGAAATGGAGCTTTGACTATTAGACCATTACCACAACGACCAGAAAAATAACAAGTCCAGCTATGACAACAATACAACATTCAGAATAACAACAAGAATAATACAGAAACATACATATATTTTTTTAAATTTTTTCTACTTCTTCAGTGATTTCTCGGGACCTATTACACCTGTGTTGTTGTCGTCATGATGTTGGTCAATCATTCTCACTAAAAACGAGCGCCCCAGTTATCCTATTGAGGGCGTGATCGTGACAAGAACATCATAGACAAATCATATTTTTTTAAGACTTTTTTACGCCTTCATTCAATGCTCGGGACCTAATCAACCGATTTGAACGATTTTAATTGGCAAACTTCTCAGGATGTTAGCGAATAATTTTTTATGCCAACGAGGACCCTAGCTGCCCGATTGAAGCCATCATCGTGATTTCCACAGACGGACAGACGGACATCGTTATATCAACTCCGCTTGTTATAAGGATCACAAATATATATATTTTATGGGGTTCAAATTTTTTTTTTCTAATTATTACAAACGGAATGACAAACTTATATATACCCTTTGTGCACTGGGAGGGTATAATAAAAAGAAATTGGTGTTATGATTTTTTTAGTTTGTTTACAGTTCAGTGCAAATGCATTCGACTTGTTAAAAAAACATAATTAATCACGCTTTTTAGAATATGGGCCAAAATGGGCCACCACACTACAATTGATGTAAGAAAATTAGTTATTGATGGATGGAAAAAGTCAGCGGTGTGTTGCAGAAATCGTAAAAAGAGCTTGTGGAATGGTAAAAAATATAATTAAAAGATCTAAAGAAGAAAAATGGGTTGCAAATAAACCCAAAATCGGTTCAAACAAATTTTCTTCGAAGGATGAACGGTGGGTACTGCAAAAATAAAAGTAATCCCAGATTAAGTCTACCAACGAGACATGGTTGCAGAACCCCTGGATATAAGTTGCAATCCAGAAACAGTCCTGAGAAATGCTGGGTTGAATGGAAGAATTTCTCGGAAAAAACCCTTCGGTAGCGAGAACACAAAGAGATTAGATTGGAGTTCGCCCATACCCTACGCCATTTTTCATTTTGGGAAGACGTTTTATTTATAGATGAGTTCAAATTTAATGTTTTTGCTTCCGACGGACGAGTAAACGTGTGGAGAAAGCCCAACGAGGAGTTTAATCCAATTGTGCCCTCTAAACAATTGTCCTGCTATATTTGCATCCACAGTTCGTTTTTATATTTTCATTTGCACTAACAAAGTATTTATTTTGTACAAATATTTCGTGACAAAAATTTTTGTTATACAAACATTTTAATAGTTTAGCTTTAATCGTTTTTTTTTCTAAGATTTATATCCCATTATTTTTATTTAATATTAATCATTTGCTATATTTCCCATAACTGACAATATTAATAGAAATCCTATTGTCAAACTATTAAGATCTCCATCAAAATAACTTTTACACATGAAGGACCAACTTCGGAGAATAGTTTTAACAGTTCTGACTTCTCGATTACAGTTTATGTTTTTCATATGTATATTAATGTATATGAAATCATTGCCTGTTTCGACCAAGATCCCAAAGAAATGTTCCCTTTAAGTTGGACTTAGTACTGACGGCAAAAATTTGCCTAGACATGTTTTGCAGTCGATACAAATCTGGGATCTGGATATTATAAACATTCACATACATAGTTTGGAAAAAATTACTTTGGTGCCATGTTATTTAGTTTTTTTGGAGCCATCAAAAACAAACGATTTCAGTGAATTTATAAACATGAAAAAAATTTGTCACCGTTATGAAATTCAGTACTTTCATTTAAAAGGTCTCAGCCCAACTAATATTAAAGCCGAGCTAGAATATACTGTGGGGTAGTCTGCTCCTTCATTTACGACTATAAGATATTGGTCAGCAGTGTTTAAAGAAAGCTGTACGACCTATGACTAAGAGTTGTCCAATAGGGATCATTTTTGAACTACTGATTAATGGATGTAATATATACATACAAACCCAATTTGACTAAGATTTGTATGATAATTTGGATCTTATGGCAATATATGTTGATTTCATAGGGGTCATTTGTATGGGGGCTAGGTCTGAACATGGACCGATTCTCATCAATTTCAATAGCGTTCATCCCATGGCCGATAAAAGATTAAATACAAAATTTCATCAAAATCTATTCATATTTGCGACCTGCAGTTTGATTACAAGCTTTACATGGACACACAGACGGACGGACGGACATCGCTAAATCGAATGGGATAGTGATTCTGATTCGATCGGTATAATTATAGATTGGTGTAGGTCAAATATTTTTGGTTGTTACAAACAGCAGCACAAAGTCATTATACCCAAACCACATAGTGGTATAGGGTATAAACAGCGTCGTGAAGATGTTTCAATAGTGTTTGGTGAAAAAAATTAACAACAATCAATTGCTCGTAAGTGATGAAATTAAAGAAAAAAGGCCGCAGTTGGTGAAAAAGGAAATGTTGTTTCATCAAGGCAATGCGCCAGTTCATGTATCCACTATTGCGATGTCCAAAATCTATGAATTAAAGTTCAAATTACTTCATCACACAGCTTTTTCGCTAAATGTCGCTCCCTCGGACTATTTTCTATTTCCAAATTTCAAAAAAATGGATCTATGCTGACCGATTTGCTAACAATGAAAAGATGGAGTCTGCGGTTGATGACTTTTTTAAATAGCTACACAATTCTTACTATAAACAAGGAATCGGATGCATTGAATATTGCTGCAAAAATTCTATCGAGCTTATGGGAGATTATGTTGCCAAATTTGGCTTATGCTTCTTTTCTATGCTCATTACTGTCCTCACCCAGTAGGTAATGATTTGGCCAGTTTTAGAATTAAAACCATTCCTGCATTTTCTTTTTTTTAAATTGCGAGAAAATTTCAGTTTTTTTTATTAAATTCTCCATTAAACATGTTCGTTTTTTTATATTTTTAAAATTTACCTAATCTTAATGCTTAAATTTTTTTAAGACCATTAGGAACCATTATCAATGTTAATGAAAAGAAAAAAAAAATGTTTTGTATATTTTTTCATTTTTTTTTAAATAACAAGATTCATGAGGATGAAATTTGCGTCTGGTTTTTTGTTTATATAACACAATAATTGTATACTACGGCTTTATTTCCGGTCTTTTGTTAACAGACATTGCTCTCCTCGCAACATAAAGAAGTATTCGAAAGAAAGACAGAGAGACACACAGACGCACACACAATATAATATTGAAATTTAAGGGATTTACACAAAAAAGTTTTGCTATGTTTAGACTCCTACAACCCTATAAGAACTACAGCACTCAAACCATTCGCCATTAAAATAATAAAATAAAATACAAAACAATAAAGTAGCCGTTAAGCTTCATTTGATATTGTTTAGGTTAAATAAGTAGGTTTTTGCAATTATTTAGATAAGAAATGCAAAAAGCATTAAAATATTTGGTATTTAACTTACTGTCACCGACACCGTCACCGTCACCTTCATGTCCGTCATTACATTTCACGGCTTTGTTATAGATCCCATTGTTCTAAGCCGAATAAACGATGTTGCTGCCCCGCTTATTCCTTGTAGAGATGATGGTGATGCTGTCGTTGATGTTTGTTGAAAGGGTTGTAGCTGTATAGTGACGGTATTGTATTTCAAACTTGGTTGACTTTATGGCACCTTCTTCGTTTTGTGTGAAATAATTTATTTTCCTTCCCATTTTTTTGTTTCTTATTCCTTGAATATATCCCTTGAATCTTTTGTTTCGCGAAAAGCTCATATTCTTAGTTTTGTGTCGATTTATAAGTACGAGTAACTGCAATTTTAGATGAATGTATGAAATGTATGTTCGTACATAAATATATAGCCAGTATGAAGCCCTCGTTGTTGTTTCAAAATTTCGAGTGCATATTCAACTATTTGCTGGTATTTGTTTGTATTGTTCTGTTTCAAAAGGGTGCTACTTTAGATTTTTTCTTTTCATTTTGAAGTGGGTGACAACATCAGGAAACTCTTTAACATATACTTTAAAGGCGTTGGGTAAATATTGTTTTAATCTTAGATGTATGTGCAATGAATGTATGTTTATATTTTTAATACATTCTTTCTCCTGTCGAATTGTATATTAGGGTGGCGAAAATTTTGGTTTAAAGTGGAAAAATAGGTACAAATAACAAAAGATTTGCTTTAAAAGTATTCAATTTTTTTCAGAAAATAGGAGACTAACTACAATCTGTGGTTTCAAATTCAAGGGACAGATATAAAAAAATTGTAAAGTTAAAAAATTTTTTTTTCTGAAACATCCACAAATAGTCAGGTTTTTTTCCATTAGGGTTTATATTTTGAACTAGTCAAGACTTTTTATTTTGTTTTGAAAACTGGCTCAAATCAAGTCCCCAGGTTTGAACCAAATAAGCAAATTGGTCCTGCAGAATCTTTCATGTTCAGCTTATGCTCTCTTGGTTAACTTTAACCAGAAATACCATTTCCCAACGGGATTTCAAAAGTCGAAAGTTATTCCCATTGGTAAAAGTGGTAAGGACCCAAAAATACAGGCCAATCAATCCATGGAGAATAGACTCTGCAAATTCATCGATGAAAATAATCTTTTCCATAGCTGCCGACATGGATTTAGAGCTCGCCATTCGACCACTCACCAGTTAAAACACGTGGTGAACATCGTACAAGTCAATGAGACTAGACGTTGTTTTGACTCAATTTGGCATAATGGGCTTATATACAAGCTTCATAAATTTTAATGCCCATTATATCTAATAAAATTAACCAATTGCATTCTCTCCGATAGGTCATGCGTAGTCGAAGTGGCCGATGCTCGTTCAGCTTATAAATACATACCAACGGGAGTGCCACAGGGTTCCGTTTTATTTTCATTGCTCTATGATACATAGATTTCAAAAATATTTAACTTAGATCCATCTTTTATTATACCGATCGACTCAGAATCATAATATATATCTATATCTATAATATTAATAGGCAAGGCGATTTCTTGTGACCGATGTAAGTTTCACAGTTTTACCCCGATTATGACAAGCAATTTATCATTTGAAAGGTATTTATTTTTAGCTTTTACCCAGATTTACAGATTTTCATCGTCTGGAATATTGTTTTGGAGTTACGATCGTTTAAAGTTGCTAGAAACACATACATAAAATTACACAATGCTATGTGTGTGTTTATTAAATCTGTTAATGTGTTTGTGTTAATGTGTTGAGTTTGTTTTCTTCATTTAAAATGAGTTAAATTGTGAAGCATACCTTTAGCGTCTTTATTAAATGAAAAAATAAAATTTTCTAGAATTTGCACTCAAATTTCGAGTGTTGGAGTCTGCTAGTATATATATAAAGTACTCCAGTCGATATAGCGATGTCCGTCTGCCATTTGTCCGTTTGTCCTTCTGTCCGTCCGTCTGTCTATTGTAATCACGCTCATTCGCAAAATAAGCCTCCTGAGTAAAATTACGATAATATTATTTGTCAATATTTCAAGCAAGTTGGTATTTAAAATGGGTCCAATCGGGCATCATTGTGCCGAGTTATGGCCTAATGCAGTTAGTTCCAAAAATGCCAAACATTCAGTGTGTCTGTTGCAATAATTCTTAAAAATTAAGTTTTATCAAATTGCTTACCATTTCAAATATTTTGTTAAAATTTGTTATAAATATTGTTTAGATAAGGAGCATGTACAGACGGATGGAATGACATAGCTCAAAGGTCTTGAACATGATTCTTAACTGATCAGTTAAGGTTCCATAGAACAGGGTAGAAAGCAATTTGAATTTGATGTTAAAGAGTAGCAGTATATCCATACATTGTCACAAATTTCCCTAAAATAATAGTACAATTTCGTATAGAATAAAAAAAGTTACGACCATTAATATTGGTTTTTTACTTGCTTTTTTAAAAAAATATTCCTTAACAATGTTACTTCTAAGAGGATGCAACAAAACGCAACAAAAATTTGCAAACGCTTATTTAAAATATAAGTATGTACTTATATAAATAAATTTGCATAAAATAATTTTTACAAAAAATATAAACAACAAAAAATAATGACCACTTATCCATTCGATTAATCTCCTATAATGTGCTATAACTCATTCTTATGGATGTACATCATGATTATACAAATTAGGTTTTTCTAAATAAAAAAGCTTTTAGTTACGACTGATCGTTGGTAGTCAGAATTTTTATTTATTAATTATAATTTTATTAATTAAGCAATACATTAATAGTTAGGTGTTTTAATAATAACAAATGGTAGACATTAAGTTTTCAATTATTATTTATTATTGCGACACGCGTTGTGATGTGAGTTGCAATTGGGTCACATTAATATGTGGGAAATATTTTAAATAAACTAGAACAAATTACCAATGTGAAATCGGGGTGTGCAAGAATATGCAATTTAGGCAGAAAGACTCATAAGTGTTTATAATGAAATGTTCTTTGGGTTAATTTACAAAATTTAAAATTAATAAAATTTAATTTTTTTGTTTACTATTAAAACATTAAATAATTTTTTTTAATTGCTGTCTTATTGCTCCAAATATGACAAATTATTCGGAAAATTCGGTTGGGTTTAACATTTTTTAAACTCTTTCTTTTAACTCATACTCTCTGCCCGCCTGTCTGTCTGTCTGTCTGTATGCCTGTCGTGGGGCAACCCCATTCCCCCTTATCCAATTTATCTGAAACTTGGCCCATAGTCTTGCTGTAGCTACGAATAGTCACGGCGAGATTTAAAACGGATTTCCCCTTAGCAAATCAATCTCGAACATGGATGATATGCTTGCCGTAAAGAAAGATTAATTTCGAGATAGTCATGCACAGTCATGCATAGTCATGCACAGTCACGGAGTGATCTAAATGTCATTTCCCCTCATTCGATCGATCTGAAACTTGGTCGATAGGCTTGCTATGAAAAAGGATTAACTTTGACATAGTCACGTACAGTCACGGATAGTCACGTACAGTCACGGGGAGATTAAAACCTCACTTCCCTCATCCGATCGATCTGAAAATTTGTGCATAGACTTGTTGCGACCAAATATTAATTTTAAAATAGTCACGCAAAGTCACGCACAGTCACGGAGATTTTCAAAACTCGTATGCATAAGGAAAGAAAGAGTTTTAATAAATACTTTGTTCTTATGGGTTACATTATTTTTTTGTTTTTTTGATATTAACAACAGGGCTCTACGAAATATCGCTCAATGAAAAATCGCCAAAAAAATGGAAAATGGCAAAAAAAAAAAAATAAAAAATCGCAAAATAGATGTTGCCCATATATATGAATAATGTTAAAAAAAAAAAACGCTCAACAATTAATCAATATCGTTCATATGAAAATTCACTCAAAAGTCAATTAAAATATTACAAAATTATATATTTATTTATATAGAAGTTTCCATTATGGAAAAATAGCCCATAAAATTATGGAAGGAATTGGTTTAGCTTATATACTGTATCTATAGTATTAATGGGTAAGGCAATTTCTTGTGACATATCCTACACCTTCTATTACCAACCGATTTGGCAAAAAATATATAATTTGAAAGGTGTTTCTTTGTAGATGTTTACCATATATACATATGTGCATTATGCACTATCTGCACAACAAATATTTAAGAATCAAATGAAATATATAGAGTGCTGTGTGCGTGTTTATTAAATATGTGTTGAATTGTGATTTGTCTAAAATTGATTAGCATACCTTTAGGCTCTTATAAATTTATTTACGAATGAAAAAATAAAATATCCTAGAATTTGCACTCGAATTTCGAGGGCTGGGCTCTGCTAATTCATATAAATACTTAATACACACTTTAAAAACTAATTGAAGGGTATCTTGTACAACTGCATGACAATATGGCAAGTGAAAACAACTGAAGCTTTTCGCCAAACTAGTTGCTTGCATTTTTATATAGGTGTACCTTGCGCTAAAGGCGAAAAATTGTAACGAAAATTCACGCGTTTTTAAAATACATACACCAGTTTGGCGAAAGGATTGAGCTGTTTTCACTGTCCATATTGTCATGCAGTTGTACAAGACACTCTTTAATTACCTTTTTTTAACTCTATATTATGTATTTATATGAATTCATTAAAAAATATATTTACACTAAATATTTATCTGTCATTAGGTAGGTGTGAAGATCAAAAACAAAACAAAAATTTGTTTACAGTAATTTTTATGCATTTTGACTACAATTTGCTAAAATGGCCCCAAAATTGTGGGACTTTTCTCATTTCTAACTTTTAAAACCGAAAAATGAACCAAAAAAATACGATATAAAGCTCAAAAAGTGGGTCATTTATCATTTTTTCATTTGAGGGAATTTTTTATGGGTTTTTTTTGGCCATTTTTCTTTTGTTTTTTTGGCGATTTTTCATTGGGCATTATTTAGTAGAGCTTAACAGAAGAATTTGATTTCCTTTCGGTTATAAATACCAAAATAGTTCAAAATTTAGTTTTCCCATTATTGTAACCAAAAAATTGTTCTAAATACACATTTGGTTCTATCATATTATTAACAAACAATTTGTTGGAATTACTGTAAACTCAGTTAAACTAATTTATTTGCCTTAATTGACTTTTGACTTAAAGATTTTTGGTAAGCAAGAATTATGATTAAGAGGTATAAAGAAAATCTATCGTATTTTAAAATATACTCTAATTACAATCTAGGTAAATAAATAACTATTTTTAGTGGTAACCTATTTCCAACAAATTCTTTTTCTGTGTGTGCCCAAACTCAAAGATACCAAAGATCGGCGTTTTTATTCAGATTTTTCGCATTTACTCCAAAGAAATCATGCACAAATCGGACATCATATGAAAGGTATTTCCAAGACATATCTAATAGCATTTAAGTCAACCGCGATTCGACTAAAATGTTCAGGTTATTTGTATCGTGTTACATTTGGATTTTATATCCACAGTCACGTATGTTTACACTAGTTCTGTTTTACTTGTGACGTATTTAAGTTTTGTTTTTGATATAGTGATTGTTCTTGGGTACCTTGTTTGCCCTCCATAAGACTTTCCTCGTAAGTCGTTAGGAATGAGTTTAAGTTTGGTATGGTGTGCATTGCACAATTATTGTTTAATCATTTTTAACGGTAATATTTACTTTAAGAATTGTCTTATTTTGATAGAGTATCG
The DNA here is from genome assembly GCA_963682025.1 of Cordilura impudica. Lineage (NCBI taxonomy): Eukaryota > Metazoa > Arthropoda > Insecta > Diptera > Scathophagidae > Cordilura > Cordilura impudica. Next base: position 52,958 of record CAVMKG010000158.1, on the reverse strand, counting down.
TTGAAAATTTTAAGAAACATTGTTATATTGGTTCATTGAAAGTTTTTTTTTCTTATTTTCCAAGTATGATTAAGTGTTATTTGGCGCTATTTGCTATGAACTGATCCTTAAAGCCCCACTAAAGTAAACACTTGTTTGTAAAGAAGAATCTCACGTTAAAAATCAGAACTTAAGTTTCAATTCTTTTAACAATTACAAAGTATGTCTCCTCCAGATCGAACCGTCTTTAACGATATTGCTTTTAGATATTTCATTCTTAGCACTTTTTTTTTAATATATTTTCAACGATAAATTACCTGTGTACAAACTAAGCTTTTGGAGAAACACCATGAGCTCTATTATTTTTAATCCACTGGGGAGATTAGGTGTTATAAAAAAATCTATATGGAGAATTCAATTTCTAAATGTAACACGGTTGTAAGCTGACAATCTAAAGTAATACAAAATTGGTTGTAAACGAAAATCGTTATAAGCAATAAAGCGTTCTTCGTATAAAGTCTAAATATTTATGAAGCAATAAAGCGACTTAAAAGTATAACAATTGTGGCTGAGCGATTAACCACTACACTTCCATTGTGGGGTTTAACCATACCATGTAATGTTTATTTTTTTATTTTTTTTTGATTTATATGTATATATAATATCACAAAATACTCTCGTATTGCTAACATTTGTGTTACAAAACAGAAAAGTGTTAACGAAAAAGGTGACGACTATTAAAACGATTCAGCAACTCAACTCAAAAGAAAATTATTATTACAGTGGATTCTATACCATGTATGTATTTAAGTTCATACATAACGTATATACTATTTAAATGTGCATTCGAAGCAGTGGTAAATTTAACACTTTCAAATACACATGCATTTACAATCCGCTTTTGTTTTTGTTTTTTTAGTTCACGTGTAACCATACAAAGTGTGGATGACTTTAATACATAGATGAACGAATTCATAAAACAACTGTTTAGAATGAAGAAATATACAATAAGTATAACATATACAACAGTTGCATAGTTAAACAAAGGATATAATAAAAATGTAACCGAGCTGAAATTTATAGACTCTATATAACTTTTTTGCTGCTGTTACTTTTACTTATAATGTTGAAGTTCATAATAGAAAGATAGAATATTGCAGATGTGACAAGAAAAATAGCATTGTGGTAATATTTTTTTTTGTCGAAAACACCCAATACATATTAATATCATATTGTTTCCAAAACTACAGGAAAAGTCATACGAATCGCTTCAAGGACGTGGCATTTTTAAATGGCGTTGTCATGGGCTGGATAAGTTGACCTCTTGTCTTAAAACTAATACTTAATATTTCACAATTGGGCAATTCATCCAGCCTATGACATCGCCATATAGAAGTGCTGGGCCGAAGAGGTTTATTCCCTTTAACAAATGTTATGCAGGTAAAAAAACGTAAAAAAGAGAAAAATTCATAAGAAAAAGTAGTCGAATATTTGAAATATTAAGACAATTATGTTAAATTTATATTAAATATTACTGTGGGACTTCTGTTATTTGACATCGGCCTAACCAAGTTTAGGGTATTCTCCTTACTTATTTTACTCCACTCATTCAAAATGACGGTTTTTGTACCCTATACTACTATGTGGTCAAGGTGTAATGACTTTGTGCTAATGTGTGTAACATCACAAATATTTGACCTAGACCAATATTTTATTATACCGACCGACTCATAATCACTTTCTGAGTCGATTTATCGATATCCGGCCGTCCGCCTCTCTGTGTGTCCATGTAAACCTTGTAGTCCAACTACAAGTCGCAAATATGAATATATTTTGAGGAAATTTGAAATTGGTGCAAGTCGGTGTATGTTCAGTCCTAGATCCCTATGAAATCAACTTAAATTGTCATAAAATCCATAGTTAGCCCAGTCCATAGTTTTTATCAGAACGCTTCAATATTTCAGGAAAGAAATCTACTAGTATAACTGAGTCGAAAAAAATATAAAATTGTACCATGTATGTTTTGAAAATTTTTGTAAAATAAAAATGGAAAGTGGCCGAGCTTTTTCGGGTAGTAGTTTGCCCACGCCAGCACGACAGTCCCTAGTGACAATTATTGATGATATTCCTGGTACTTGTACTATTCCAAAAAATATATGAATTGCTTTCTGAGTCGATTTAGCGATGTCCCTCTGTCTGTCCGTCTGTCCATGCAAACTTTGTAATCAAACTACAGGTCGCAAATGTGAACATATTTTGATGAAATTTGGTATGTAAGCTTCTATCAGCCATATCATGAACTCCATTCGAATTGGAGAAAATCGATGGATGTTCAGACATAGTCACCATACAAATGGCACCTACGAAATCGGTTTAAATTGCCCTATGATCCAAATTATTATATAAATCTCGATCAAATTGGGTTTGTGTATGTTTATTACTCCCATATAAACCCTATACGACAATTCTTAGTCAATAGCCCCTTATAAAGCTGCTTCCCGAACTTCACTTAAATCTTGTAAAAAACAAAAATATTGCACAGATTTTTCTCAAATTTAGTATATCTTTGCAAAAATAATTAACCTTACCAAATATGGTCAGGAGCGGTCCATATAAATATAACATCCGATATGAGCTTTTCCATATTCAAAGGCAACAAAATTAATTATTTTCTCTATGTAATTAGTTGGACTTGAGGGATAGGGTGTCTGAATGCATTGTATAGGGTATCCTATAGTTAGGTTAGACCGACTATAATTTTCTTACTTATGAATAGTCCCTTAGAGGGTGTTTTATGCTGACACATTCTACTTTCGAGTATAGATCATCAATGCTCTATAGGATTACGATCGGGTGATTAGGATGGAGAATACAACTAATGTTTAGTACTGTAAAGCAGCCACAGCTTGACATTGTGTGCCGTATGTTATGGATCATTACCCTTTTTGGAACCAAAAATATTCTCCGAATACCAGTTGTTCTGCGCTTTGTTTGAAATTTTATTTTAAAATGTTTATGTATCCAAATTGAGCCATTATAAACACAACAAAATTGAGTTTTCCAACCCCCTTGCCTGCCATACAACTCCAGAATATAATGCCACCTCCACCGTGTTTAACCATTATCTTATCTAATGCAGTTCCATTTTTTGGCCGAGCTAACATTTTTCCTTTAATACAGAAAATGTTGTTGACATACTCTTTTGCAAAGTCCATAAATTTTTTTCTATTGACATCGGAAATGATTGTCTTTTGATGTGCTACACGGCCATAAGAGCTAGTTTTTTTTTCTATATTTTGCGTATGGTATCTTTAAAGGTGTATTTGCCGAAATATACTTTGATTTGAGAATTAATTTGGGAAGCAGTAATTCTGGAATTTTGATTTATTGACGCAAAAATAGTTCCCTTTTCGAGCTCAGTTAGTTTGGAGGGGCAACTAAAACGAGATTGTGACGAAATTGAATTGCACATAGCATCTCTCAGAAAAGGCGATGTCACACCTTTTCATAATGTTCAATATGCAGCAGAATCAACTGTTCAAAATGTCCAAGTGGTAGGTACAATTGAAAATGTCCCATCGATCAAAATATTTTTATTGTTTGGAATGTTTTCCTTAATCAGTTTGACCATCTTATCAAATCCAAAGACGCAGTACGCAAAATCATTCGAGTCATGGCACACTTTAATAAAAGGTGTTTCCTCTTGGCCCACATGCAAAGTAAGTCCATATTTTTAAAAGTATTTTCCTTCTGAAAAATATTTACAACATCGGTTGGCGTCTTCGAAGATACCGCAAAAACTTCTGTTGTCAAGTATTACAGAGCTCGTTTGAGTTAATTAAAATCAATACTTTTCGTTGATTCCTGGTTGTTTTATAAAAAAAAACGTTGTATTTATCATCCAATGCAAGTAAAGCATGACTATTAACTTACCTTACGCACACATTCCGGAAATTCTCCCGGATTCCACTTACAACATTGCCAGCGCCCAAAGTACTGGCGACATTCAAGCATTGCTATTTTATTTGGTCAAGAGCTTTAAGTTCTTCATACAGTTACCATTGGTCATTAGGTTGTGTACAATAGAAAGTGCGGCCTTACGACATTGCCCGTTTTTCAAAATCACTCGCGACTAGCAATTTTCTTCAAAAAACTTATATTTCCTTCCTTCAGCTTCAGACTTTTTATACCCTATACCACTATGTGGTTTGGGTATAATGACTTTGTGCTGCTGTTTGTAACTACCAAAAATATTTGACCTAGACCCATCTTTTATTATACCGATCGAATCAGAATTACTTTTTGAGTCGATTTAACAATGTCCGTCCGTCCGTCCGTCCGTCCTTCCATCCGTCTGTGTGTCCATGTAAACCTTGTAATCAAACTGCAGGTCGCAAATATGAATATTTTTTGATGAAATTTAGTATATAAGCTTTCGTCGGCCATGGGATGAACGCTATTGAAACTAGTGAGAATCGGTCCATGTTCAGACATAGCCCCCATTCAAATGACCCCTATGAAATCGACATAAATTGCCATAAGATCCAAATTGTCGTATAGATCTTAGTCAAATTGGGTTTGTATGTGTTTATTACATCCATTAATGAGTAGTCCAAAAACGATACATATGGGACAAGTCGTAGTCATAGGCCCCATAAAGAGCTGCTTCCCGACCTTCACTTAAATCTGTCAAAAAACAAAAATATTGCACTGATTCATCTCAAATTTTGTTTGTTTTGTTTTGCAAAATACAAGAGACTTTACCAACCACGGTCAGGATCGTTCCATTTTTGGAACTTTTTAATATCTGCAGCCAAAAAATTAATATGGTTTATGCTTACTTTCTATATCCAATTAGTTCAGCTTAAGAGATTGGGTCCCTCAACGCATGGTATAGGGTATCGTATAGCCGGTCTAGACCAACTATAATTTTCTTACTTGTTTTTATTTATTATTGTTTTTCCACTTTTATATACAACACTCTGCTGTTTCTTTTTTGCCATTTATTATCTTCACTGGTCGAAAATTTAACAAGCACAACCGACCGTAATCAGTTCGTTGCAGTTGTGAAACGGTTTTAGGAACCATTCTAAAAACATCAGAATTTATTAAAATGTAACTTTAAGTGAAATGAAACAACTCACAACGAAAATGAGTTAACTCCTAACAAAAATTGAAAATGCTATTACGTCCTTTTGTGAGTTATTTAACTCCCAGCAAAAATATATGAAATAAGTCTCAATTTGTATGGAGTTTTTTTTTTTTTTTGAACTTATTTCGTTTGGGAGTTATTTTAAGATACCGCAAAACTCGCCTCATCATGACCATACTTAGAGGATATACTTACAAAAACCAACTTGAGTAAAATAGTTATTTATATTTCGGTGCAGAGACCTTTTCTTGAAAATCGACTTAGACTCACTTCTAGTGTCGTTATATAAAGAACTGTTCAAAATAGTTCAAAAACTATAAATATCAAATAAAATACAAACACATTTCCAATATTTTTCTAAACATTGCTGTATATGTAACATTCAGCATACAACATACATACATTCATTTATTGTGGCTACATTTACTGAATGAATGGTAGGTTACTTATTCAGAAAGTTTACCCCACCCACGTAGAGATGAATGTAAATGTTTTATATAAGTTTAGACTTCATAACGGATACAGGATGTACTATAAGTGCTCAAAGCAGTTTATATTTATATGCGACTAAACACATTGCTAGGGTAACCAATCGATTAATTTATGTTTGATTAATCGACAAACAATAAAAAAAATTACACTTTCGAATAGCAAATAATTCGTAATATTAATATTAAAAGCCAAAGAGGCCAGTTTCTTGTATATAATAATTTTTATAAAGACCTTAAAATTTGCTGATGGTGTACATTTACTATGAACACTTTCAACAAATTATTGATAATAACTGTGATTCGAAAACGGATTCATTGTGGCTATCAAATTTTTTTGACAACCGAATTGCGACAAAGTTTAGTAACCGAATTTCAGGTTCATTACCTCAGCGGTAAATATTTCCAAAAAGTAGAAAATTATAATTAAATTCCTGTTGATACAATCGAAAATACAGAAATAGAAATATTAGAAATATTTGGTTGGCCAATTTTTTTCTGTGCGGCATCGGGGAAAATATTACCTTTTGTATCGAAATTAATTATGATAGTTCATTAATTTCGTATAATATAACTTAATAAAAAAAACCAATTACCACGATTTTCGGGAAAGGATCTTCGGTTCAACCATGCCAACTGAGTTCACTAGTGGGATTGCCTTTCATTTGTAGTCTCCAGATATGTTTAACTTTATATCGAATGTGAATATCATGTGAAATTGCGGAAGCAATTTGTAATGCAAGGACTTAAATTTTTCTGCGCCCGTGCATTGTCATAATGGAACAAGATTTTTTCTTATTTAAGTGGAGTCGTTTTTTCTGAATTTCTTCATCCAATCTGCCCAATAACTTAACATGGTGCTTCGCAGTTTTGTTCTTCCTTTCTCCAAGTAATCAAGAAATATTATACCACGTGCATCCCAAAAAATACTGGCTATTACTTTTCCAGCCGATTGTTGTGTGTTTGGCCACTTTGGTTGGCTTTTGCTCGCTGGTAACCACTCCGCAGACTGTCTATTGGATTCCGGTGTATAATAATGAATCCATGTAAGAAATGGTTTTACGTTCAGTCGAATTAACTTCAAATATCTCCAAAGTATACTTTGAGTCATGCACACGTTTCAGATTTATTTCAGCTGTAAAAAATCGCGGCACCCATCGAGAAGAAAGCTTTTTCATATTTAAATAATCATGTAATATGCCGAACTCGCTCTGTTGATATCATTATGATGCCAGCAATCTCACTCACTTTAATCTTTCGATCATCCAATACAATCCGATTCAATTTCCCTACGTTCTCTTCGGTAACTGCCTTATTTGGACAACGTTTAAATTCGGAATACCAAGTTTTAACCATTGAGTATGACGGCAAGGATTCATCATATTGTTTATCAATCCATTCTTTTCTCATCAAAAAGCAATCAAAACACAGAACTCTGTGCAATCCATAACTAATTAATGAAATGTTAGGAAAGTTTGATACAGCTTTTCTCACAGTTGACCCTACTGAATAAACAGACAAGATTGGTACTTCTAACGCCATCTCTATGTGAGGCCATGTACTTTCCACTCCATGTAGTATTTAGTTGAATGCCGGGAAGCCTCTCCTGTAACAGGGTATCTAAAAATTTAATATTTTGAAAGCCTGTTTCTTTGAATACAGTCGCCCCAAACGTAGTGTTCCTATTTGACTAATAGTTTAGAAGTTGTATATTTATTACAACTTTTTTTTTGTTTGGAACCACTGTGCAACAGGCAATATTCAAACTAATCCATATTAATATAAAAATACTGGATTTTTAAGCAATTTCGGCAAATGATATATCACAATTTTTCAGCCACGACTCAAAGGCTATGGCTAGGGCTGACATTTTAAAATAATTTATCTGAGAAAGACACTCTGAAGACGTCAACATATTTTGAAATATTTTAGCAAGAATGGCCAAATACAAAAACCATACACTTTCCATAACTTATTACTTAGAAGTATAGTTCAACGTTTATGGCATCGGGGAAAGTATGACCATAGTGGAGAAGACATAAACACCGAAGAAGTGAAAAAAATATATAGGAATCTGTAGTCTATACTGGTTGCCAAATTTTCTTACTTTTTCTTAATAATCTTCTATGCACAACTTCCAACTTTATCTACACTTTCGTAGATTACAGCAATATTTCTCATTGATATTCATTCGATCAATATATCACTTATCACTTCACACCCTGATAAGTATTAAGTGAAAATATTGCACCTCTCGGTAATTCGGATCACTGCACCATTTCCGCATTCTTTACGTACTCTGTACTTCAAAGTGTTTCAGCACCAGCTATGAAGCACTTAGTTTGAATCTACGAAAAGGCTCGTTGGGCTGACCTCAAGCATTTTTTCAAGCATTTCAACTGGAAACTTTGTTTCCTGGATAAAAATGTTGATGCTGCTGCGAAAATGGTGGAAAAAATAATAGTGCTTGGTATGCAAAGCACATTTCGGCTAAGCCTAATCAAAAATTATGGTTTAATCAGAGATGCAGTCAGATCCACAGAGGAAGCATTCAGATATTGGCGTGAAAACAAAAATTTCGTCACTGAACTGCAACGCAGTTTCAGCTTAATTCAGGGGTACCCCAAGGTTGCGTTCTTTCTCCTTCTCTTTTCCTTATCTTTCTGAACGACCTTATTGGTCAAACTTTTAATTCTATATACTCTTTCGCAGATGACAGCAGCATTTGTCATTAATTTTCCTTTAATTGTAGGCCAAGCCTCTTGGAGGTTGGGGGAAAAAGGCAGACAATGAATGACACACTTAACAATCTCCGAGTGGGGTAAAGTGAATAGGGTTGATTTTAATACGCTGAAGACTCAAGGTTGTATGCTGACGCATAGGGCCATGGAATCAACAATGTCATCTGTATATATGGGTGGTATTGGTGTTGAGGAATCGAATACTCTTGATGTTCTAGACATGATAATTCAATGTGCTATTCGTTGGAATGAGCACGCTTTTCAAGTGTCGAAAGAAGCATTCAAGTGTCTTGGTTTCCTAAAACGGTGTAAAAATTACCTCACTCCTTCTGATCTCCTTAAAATCTATACCATTTACATCCGACCGAAAATGGATTACAACCCCCATATATGAGCAGGAGCTTCAAAGTCTATTTTGGAGCTAATGGACCATGTGCAAAGGAGGGCGTTGGCGCTCATCAATGACAGTAGGGTATCCAACTCTATTGATTCACTGGAACATCGTCGGAATGTGGGTTGTGTAGCGTTGGCGCTCATCAATGACAGTAGAGTATCCAACTCTATTGATTCATTGGAACATCGTCGGAATATGGGTTGTGTAGCACTGTTCTATAGATTTTACCATGAGAAATGTTCTTCTGAGATTAGCAAACTTATTCCAAGTGCACGAGTTCCGGTTCGCTCTACCCGCTTCTCCAGTAGATCACATCCGTTTGTAGTCCATTGTCCAGTTGACCGCACAGCGCATTACAGAGAGAATTCGTTTGTCAGTCGAACTAGCCGTATGTGGAATAAATTCCCCGCAGAGGTCTTTCCTGACAGTTATAATCTAATACAATTTAAGTCAAATATCCACAAACACTACTCCCTCTCTCCTCCTTCCCATAACCTATTTTCCTGAAATCAACCAAATGCACTGCATTTGTAGGGGGCATCCCCTGAGTGTTGGTTAACTAAAAAAAAAGATCTTTTGACAATCTCTGAGTGGGATCGAGTGAATGGGGTCGATTTTAATGCTCGTGGGACCTGATATTGTTTATTAACCAATGTCATCTGTATCCATGAGTGGTAGATATTGAAGAATCAAATATGGACTGATCCTGTGCATATTTGGTAACGTCACAAAATATGTACAAACCAAATTTGAGAAAAATCTGTGCAATATTTTTGTTTTTTGATAGATTTAAGTGAACATCGGGAAGCAGCTCTATATGGGACCTATGACTAAGAATTGTCCTATAGGGATTGTTTTTAGACTACCGATAAATGGATATAATGAACAGATACAAACCCAAATTGACTAAGATCTATATGATAATTTGGATCTTATGGCAATTTAAGTCGATTTCATAGGGGTCATTTGTATGGGGACTAGGTCTGAACATGGACCGAATTTCACCAATTTCAATAGCGTTCATCCTATGGCTGGTAGAAGCTTATATACCAAAGTTCATCAAAATGTGTTCATATTTGCGATCTGTAGTTTGATTATAATGTTTACATGGACACACAGACGGACAGACGGACATCGCTAAATCGATCGGTATAATAAAAGATGGATCTAGGTCAAATATTTTCGATAGTTACAAACAGCAGCACACAGTTGTTATAGCCAAACCACATGGATGGGCCCCACAGTCTATTTTGAAGCGCGTGAACCATGTGCAAAGGGGGGCGTTGATGCTTATCAATGGCAGTAGGATAACCAACTCTATAGACACATTGGAGCAACGTCGGAATGTTGGTTGTGTTACACTTTATTATAAATATTACAATGGGAATTGTTCTGCTGAGGTAAGTGAACTTATCACTAGAGACCATATTTTCCTATGTACCACTGGCTCGTCCATTTGTGCAAGCCGTATGTGGAATAAACTGCCAGCCGAGGTCTTTCCGGCCACTTACAATATGGATCAATTTAAGTCAAATACTATTCCTTCCTTCCTTTTATAAACACAGTGCACTGCATTAATAGGGGACTTCATATAAGTTTTGATGTATATAAAAAAATTATGTAATTTTAACTAGATCCCTCCCAACGGGTTGGGGACTTTACATTAGAATATTTTAAAGACTTGTCGATTAACTTCTAAATTCCTTTTTTTTTTTTGGCAAATACGATTAAGAAAATAATCCAAATAATTGGATACCCAAAGTTCTGAACATATTATTATTTCTTGTTTCTGTTAGTCTTGCTGTCATTACTTTTAGTGGTATGTACTGTTCTCTTTTGGATCGGGACACACAACAGCTGCACTTAAGTATTTAATGGTGAGCAAACACTTGAATATTTGCTACACACACAGACACACATACATACTTATACTTGTATTTAAAATACAGCTACTCAGCAACATTCATACATTTGCTTGTAGCAATTGTTTATACAGGTCCACACATCCTTTATAGTTTAAGGTGTTGCTTTAACCATTACATCCATCAAGAAAAAGTTCTATTTTTTTACGATAGGAGTTGGTGAAAAAACTCACTTTGGGTAGAAAACAAAAAAACATCTAATAAATGTATCAACAAATGTATGTATGAGAGTATGTCTAAGCTGTTTGGGGTGACATAATGAGTTTCTACTGTATAAGCTAAGATTGATTACCTTTTCAGTTAGGTGAAGTGAATGAGTTGTTTTTAAAAGAATTTTTGTGCTAATGGATTTCTTTCACTGTCTATGATTAAAATTAATAATCTGCACACTAGCTATGGTTGCAGCAATCACTTAGTTATTTATTTATTTGATACCACTGAGGATTTCTAGTACTTTGACGGTATTGATATTTGAAACATTGATGAGCAGATGGCAGCGAGAAGTATTGGAAATTAGTGTACCTTGAAACGTTGCATATTTTGCCTATTTCCTACAGTTTTATCATTTTGTCATATTGAAATTCTTCAAGGTACACCACTTTTCCCTAGAGTTTGGTATATCTCTATATAAAAATTACATGTATGGTTGTCGCACTAAAACTAAAGAACCAGCGGACCAAATTTAATAGAATTTTATGAGAATGGTTTCAAAAAAACAAATTTTAAAAAGTCAAAAAAAAAAATATTTAAATCATATTTAAGCTTTATCTTATCTTATTCCAATGTATTTATTGAGCAAAAAAGTATTATTCAAAATTTTAGAAATTGCTCAGATTTATAAATTCGATTTTTTATTATCAAAACGGGACAATAAAATTAAAAAAAATACATATAAACATCACAATCACGTGACTGTGAACAACTTGATTAAGAAATCAATCCATCTGATTAAGAAATAGACAAGCAAGAATAAGTACCTCAAATAAAATCAAATTAATATTTAAGCGTCTCGCTTTTCGTTATGATCATACAATTGATTATAACTTAAATCCAATTGTTGTTGTGTACATTAAAAAGCTTTAAAATTTCAAAATGAATCTCATGGCTTATGTTGTGCAAATGTTAAAGTCATTTTGACAGTTTGAAATGATCCACCAGAGCCATAGCTAACATTAATTCGGGAGAACACCACATCGAAGCATTTTTTTTATCAAACATTCAAATATACAATAACGCTATCAAATGATTTTTTTTTGGTGAAACAAATATTATTACTGATAATTTCATGCCAACATTCAAAGTTCAAGGCCAATTTATCACTCAGCAGGTTCTTTATTACCAATTGCAAATGATACACATAAATTTCTACAAATTTATTTCATTCGAAATTTCGAATGACATTAATTCAACAACAAGAAGAGAAATAATTAAATCTTTACAAAATTTACTTCATCAACATAATGAATTAATAAAATTATTTAAAACAACTGTTGAACAAATGCCATCTGATAATCTTAAAATAGTTATTAGAGCTGATAAAACTCCTGTTGGAGAATGTTCGAGAAGGTTCAATGCGCCAACATTCAATGAAGTTCCATTAGTTATTACTGCAGACCAATTTGAATTACGTGACATTATATTACACCACAGAAATTTGTTATAACAAGATCAACTACAGCTGATGAATTCAATGCGTGCTTAAAACGTTCAAAAATTAAATTTAACAACAAATATGAGTGTCCAATTACAAAACGATGAATTAGCTGTAACATTTTCGAAACCATTATTGGACATTGGAAATGGAAAAATTCCAATTGCTTTTACAACTGGTTTAATACGCTTTTACACAGTTTTTGTATGATAAAATCAATCAAAAAAAGAATTGATTGAAAAAGTTTATCGAAAAATAGCACAGCAATACAAAAATCATAATTGGTTAAGTGAACGAGTAATATTGGCAGCAAAAAACAAAGACGTTAATGAAATAAATATTGTCATTCAAAATAAAATTTTCGATCAAACAATTACATACAGATAGATATTATCCTACAGAATTTTTAAATTCCTAAGAATTGCCTGCAATTAAATATTGCCGTCCTAATTATGTTATTATTAATTAACCAAAACTTTGTTAATTTGGGATATGACTAGCTGCAAAAATTAACTGACAAATACAAAGATGAAGAGGTTTTGATCCCACGTATTCCAATAATTCCATCGGATATGCCGTTTACTTAAAAAAAATAAAATGTCCCATACGTCTAGCTTTTGCTACGACAATAAACAAATCACAAGGTCAATCACATCAAGTCTGTGGTCTAAATTTAGAATACCCATGCTTCTCATACGGTCAACTATATGTTGGATGCTCATGTGTTGGAAAACCATCATCTTTATATGTATATGCACCTGAAGGAACAACCAAAAATATTGGAATAATTGAAATAATCAATGCATTGAAATAATTAAAGAAAAATATGTTTATATTTCAGTTATTGAAAATCAGAAAATAATTTATGTGAAGCCGATAGCCTAAGTAGCTAGTGCTTTAAAAATTAAGTTTATTGTAATTTTACATTATAATAAATACACAAATAAATAAATAAAAAATTTATGTCTTAATTGAAACACATTAATTTTTTGTTGCATCTATTCACTTAAAAAATTTGTAGGACCAGTAAAGCGGGCACGGTACAGCTCCTTTATACATATATATATATTAGGGCGGGTCGATTTATTTTTCGACAATTTCCGTATGATTTCCGTATTCTATGGGTTATTCCATGAAAATTTGCCAAAGGAACCATACCTCTATCGTTAAAATCGAGTCCCCTACTTTTTGTTGGTAGATTTCTTCCCAAATTGACGTTCGTATGAAATATTACCTACACGTTCACATCCATAACTCAAAAACTATCGATTGGGTTTAATCGCCAGTAGGCGCGTTGGAAAGGTGAGCTCATTTTGATCAATTGATTTTCATGATTTTGTCCAAGAATATTACTTTCATGGCCATTTTTTTGGCTCAATCCATTATTTAATTCAATTTACAATTCAAAACGAAGAGTTTAAGCCCAAATTTATCGAATTCGGTTGATTAATTCATGCGATATTGCTAAAACAAAATAACACATACAACCAAATTTTAGATTTTTTTCCCTTTTTATTTTTTTTTGTACAAAAATTCAAATTAAGAGATAATAAAGTATCTATCAACCTATTATCAAAAAAAAAAAATATTCAATTTGAGTGTAGTAAACGACAAAATGTGAAAAAAAAAACATTATTTTTTCTGAAAGTCTTGTTTGCTTTCAAGTCTGGGTGTTTTACACATTCAAGGAACGGAAAGACATGTCCAATTGCTGGATGCCACTGCTAAACGAGTTGCAGGAAAGAATGTAGAAGGCGCTATGGCGACGATATTAGAGAGCCGTACGAAAACACCTTTCCAACGCGCCCACTGGCGATTAAACCCGATCGATAGTTTTTGAGTTATGGATGTGAACGTGTAGGTAATATTTCATACGAACGTCAATTTGGGAAAAAATCTACCAACAAAAAGTAGGGGACTCGATTTTAACGATAGAGGTATGGTTCCTTCGGCAAATTTTCATGGAATAACCCATAGAATACGGAAATCATAGGGAAATTGGTGAATTTTTTCACTCCCTACAAATCGACCCGCCCTAATATATATATAAACTTAATTTCTATAAGTTAAAATTATCATTAGTATTAGTAAGCAAAAATGAATCATACGCCGACAATATATAATATTTTAAGAAGAATAACCTATTTGGGTTGTCCGCTTTGAGATCAGCTTTTTGATGTGTAAACATATATACGCTCAGGGGCTAAAAATTTTTTCACAATACAATCACAAAAACAGCGTAAGAAGCAAGACAAAAAAGGTGTGAAGTATGAGTGTATTGGTGCTAAGATTATGATCTAAAATTATTTCAACTAATTCAACAACCTCTGCTATAACAACGTTAAAAATTTCACAATATAAACATATAACGTAAAATTGAACAACCCCACAAGTATAATGCTATTACTAATATAAAAATTATTTCAGCTAATTCAACAACGTTGAAACATTAAAAAATAATAAATAATTTTTATACTAGCTGAGCCCCTGCAGTTGTTTGCTATAAGTGATACATAAATGACTCTTTCTGTTTTATTTTAATTGAAGTGTAAATGATCCGCTGTGATCGGACTAATATAGTTTTTAACTAGAAAGTTTGGCCAAACCATAATATAGGTTATGAACCAATAACTGTAATAAGCTGTAATTAAAATAATTCGATTGGGAATAAGAACAAATCAATTTTCTCAGATCAGACTTTTTATAGATTCTAAAGTGGTCCGGAACGTTAGCAGGTTACTCTAAATTGCTCAACACTAGATGTCATTAAAATTAGTGACTTTTGTGAAGTAATAAATAATCTTTGGGTACTTCTATTTATGTATAATCAAGGAAGAAAATATGCTCTTTCGGCCGCACCATCTTTGAATTTGAAACAACTGGGTATGAATTTAACGTGTTAAGAAATTGTTTAGACCACTAGCTCTAACAGTTCTTGAGAGATGGCGGCGCGACAAGTTAAACATTTATAAAAGAAACTTAATGTAACAGTCTCGAATAAGTGGGTTTATCTTCAAAACCAAAGTCTACATTAAAATATATTGAAGCATTCATTATAATTACATGTATTTAAATTTAAAAAAGTAAAAAAAAATATGTTGTCGCGGATTGGCTACTCTGTATGTCATAAATAAGTAAAATTATATGAATTTTTTTCGACATCTTTTTTGAAAACAGAAACTTTATTATTTAAAAAAATTAAAAATAACAATTTTAAATTTAATTTTTTCAACTAAGTTTTATATTTGTCTTCGAATTTTAATCTATAACTCAGGAACCAATAAAAATGCAGTCTTTCAATTAAGCACAGGTGAAGATATGCGATTATAAGCAACATATGACTTTTGAGATTTGAAAAAAAAAAAATCATTTGCATTTTAAAGAAGATTTTAATGCCAACATCTTTGTTAGATTTTAACGATTTCTTCAATTTTGGCTTAACCTATTCTGGCAACTATAAATGCCAGGGTTACAATTTTTATATGTAATACCAATTTGTGGTGAGGGTATAAAGAGTTCGTGCTGATTTTTGTAACTACCAAAAATATTGGGATTAGACCCACCATATATTACACCGAAACTTTTTTAAAATTATTTTGTTTGTGTGTGGATTCATTTATAATTTTTTATGTTTATGTTTCTTACCAGATGACAGATTTACTGATTTCCGTATCTATATTGCTTGATCATAAAAATCATATTTATTGATCAAAACATTTCCTTAATTGGAGTGAGAGAATAACCGAAAAGGCTCCATTAAAGTTTTATATATAAAAATAAAAATAATATAATAATATAAACTAGCAGATTCCAGCCCTCGAAATTCGAGCGCAAATTCTAGGAAATTTTATTATTTCATTAAATAAAGATCCTAAAAGTAAAAAAACAAACTTATTTTTATTACAAACACATTAACAAATTTAATAGCATTGTATAATTTTATGTATGTGTTAGTAGCAACTTTAAATGCAATTTACTTAAAATAAAGGAAAAAATTTAAAAATATGTAAAAAATCGGCTAAAAAGAAATACCTTTCAAATAATATACGTTTGGTCAAATTCGCAAGAAAACGGTACAACAAAACATCAGTCACAAGAAATCGTTTAGCCTATTAATATTATAGATGTAAAAATAACAAAATAAAGTATTTAGCTACTTCTTTGCTGGTTAAAATATATGGGGCGCGATTTAGACCCTTGGCCTATGAGAGTAACAAATGCTTGGGTCGGAGCTGACACGATCTTGATTTTTGAACGTCTTCGGAATGCGCTTGATTGATCGGTTGTTTCGGTATTCAAGTCTCATCACACCTAATGAAAAATTTCATTTTATCATTACGGGTGAAGAAATGAAATGTTAAGGCAACGGCATTTTTTAAAAAAAAGAGAATTTTTGGAACCAATCGAGATTTCACGGGTTTGAGGCTCAACATATCTTTTTTAAGATCGTGTTGACATATACTTTTGAAAGTATCAACAATATCAGCAAAGTAGCTAACTGTCAATCGAAGATTTTTCATTGATTTCATTGACGTGTTGTTCATCAGCTAATGTTAATGCTCGTCCGGGGTGCTCTTTATCTTCAACGCTTACTCTGTAGCACTATGAACAACTTTTTTTGAGATAGCTTAGTCGCGTTCTGCTACATAAATTTCTGCAGCAGAAATTTATTGTCGCAAACAAATTTTGATGGACCCTTTATATTCAACAAAATCCGCTTTTGTTAAAATCGCAAAATTCGCTTTTAGTTGTTACGATCGTCACTATTGAAGCTATGAAGATATTGATATGAAATTTGGCACAGTCGTAGAGTACTGTTATCAACCGGGAAAAAAATTATCCAAACCAATCCATAAACATAAATATTGCAGCTTCAAAAATGTTCAAAATGCTATTTATACCCCATAATGACTTTGTGCTGATGTTCGTACCTACCAAAAATATTTGACCTAGACCCACCTTTTATTATACCGATCGACTCAGAATCACTTTCTGATCAGTCCAGAATCACTTTCTTAATTGATATAGCGATGTCCGTGCATCCGTCTGGCCGTCTGTTCGCATGTGTGTCCATGTAAACCTTGTAAACGAACTACAGCTCGTAAATATGAACATATTTTGATGAAATTTAGTAAGCAAGAATGTTATCGAAATTGGAAAAAATCGGTGCATGTTCAGACATAGTCCCCATACAAATGACACTTATGAATACTTAAATTACAATGTGATCTAAATTTTTGCCAGATAGCGATCAACCACTGCCCGAACTCGAAAGAGTATCTTGTACTATGCCTAAAATATTCTTCCGATTCTCAACATTAATAAGTCTCCGAGACTGGATGGTATACCAGTAGTGGTGCTGAAACAGTGTTCTTCGACGCTAGCCAGTCCATTGGCAAACCTTTTCAGCCTTTCGTACCGTGCGGGAGTCTTTCTAATTATCGACGGTATGGCTTCTCTAGAAATGGTTCCACGGGAGACCTGTTAGCTCTACTTTCTGAGCGCTGCTGTCGATCCATTCGCAATTTTGGAGAAAGTAGAGTGGTTGCTCTAGATATTTCCAATACATTCGATCGTGTTTGGCACGGTGCATTGATATCAAAGCTTATTGCATTTGGGGTCGGTAATGACTTCTCCCGATTTATATCGAGTTTTCTCAGAGACCGAATAATAGGTGTTGTTATTGATGGCGTCTCATCTAATGAGTTTCAGCTTAATTCAGGGGTACTTGGGGTTCCGTTCCGTTCTTTCTCCATCTCTTCTCCTTATTAAACTTTTAACTCTTTCGCAGATGACAGTAGCATTTGTCATTCATTTTCCTTTAATTGTAGGCCAAGCCTCTTGGAGTTTGGGGGCAAAAGGCGGACAATGAATGACACTCAATCGAGACCTGTTAACAATCTCCGAGTGGGGTAAATAGAATAGAGTTAATTTTAATGTGCTGAAGACTCAGTGTTGTATGTTGGCCCATAGGGCCATGGATTCAACAATGTCTTTTGTATATATGGGTGGTATTGGTATTGAGGAATCGGATACTTTTGATGTTCTAGGCATGAGAATTCAATGTGATGTTGTTGGAACGAGCATGTTTTTCAAGTGTCGAAAGAAGCATTCAAGTGTCTTGATTTTCTAAAACGGTTCAAAAATTACTTCACTCCCTTTGATCTCCTTAAAATCTATACCACTTACATCCGACCGAAAATGGAATACAACTCCCATATATGGGCAGGAGCTTCAAAGTCTATTTTAGAGCTACTGGACCGTGTGCGAAGGAGGGCATTGGCGCTCATCAATGATAGTAGGTTACCCAACTCTATTGATTCATTGGAACATCGTCGGAATGTGGGTTGTGTAGCACTGTTCTATAGATATTACCATGGGAAATGTTCTTCTGAGATTAGCGAACTTATTCCAAGTGCCCGAGTTTCGGTTCGCTCTACCCGCTTCTCTAATAGATCACATCCGTTTGTAGTCTATTGTCCAGTCGACCGCACAACGCATTACAGAGAGAATTCGTTTATCAGTCGAACTAGCGGTATGTGGAATAAACACCCCGCAGAGGTCTGTCCTGACAGTTATAATCTAATGCAATTTAAGTCAAATATCCACAAACACTATTCCCTCTTTTCTCCTTCCCATAACCTATTTTCCTGAAATCAACACAATGCACTGCATCTGTAGGGGGCATCCCCTGAGTGTTGGTTAATAAATAAATAAAAAATTATCATATAGATCACGGTCAAAAATAAACCCTATATGACTATTCTTAGTCATAGCGCCCATATAAAGCTGCTTCCCGATCTTCACTTAAATCTATTAAAAAACAAAAATATTGCACAGATTTTTCTCAAATTTGGTATGTATGTTACTGTAAAAAAATAAGTGACCTTACCAAATATGGTCAGGATAGGTCCATTTATCGGCCTAGTCCACATATAAATATAGCATCCGATATGAACTTTTTTATATTCAAAAGAAAAAATTTAATAACAAATTTTGTTTATGCTTATTTTCTATATCCAGTTAGTTGGGCCTTAGAGATAGGGTCTCTAGACGCATGGTATAGAGTATCGTATAGTCGGTTTAGACCGACTATAATTTTCTTACTTTTATCAAACTATTTTTGGTCGCCGAATCACGAAGCGGGCACATCCATTAGAATTGAACAGCCTTTGCTGGCATATCACGTATAAATCCACAGTGCTAGAATAAAATTTAATCTTATAGAAATTTGAGTGATTTTTTAAAAAATATTTATATATAAAGATTTTAACAATATACATATATGTTTAGTGTGAATGTTTCCATACCATTTTTATAAAAGCAAAAACTTTTACCATCATTAAATATTGTGTTATTTTTGATCTAAATAACTTTAAAAACTTCAACTGTTATATGATTAAAGCAAATAATTCTAGTACAACGATGATAATTAGATGAGTCTGACATTGGTATGTGTTAAATGTCTGTGTGAGTGTGTGCCTGGATTTG
This sequence comes from Cordilura impudica, assembly GCA_963682025.1. Classification (NCBI taxonomy): domain Eukaryota; kingdom Metazoa; phylum Arthropoda; class Insecta; order Diptera; family Scathophagidae; genus Cordilura; species Cordilura impudica. Next base: position 33,140 of record CAVMKG010000158.1, on the reverse strand, counting down.
CTGTATACACCGGATGTTTAAGAGCCACACACATACACGCAATCTTGCTTGAAGGCATACACAAATAATGTTATAAAAGTTTTGAATGAATGAACAAAAATGAGTTAAATGAATGTGGCTCAGAGTTAGCAAAGCCCGTTTTAAACTCTTAAAAAAATATATTTTTTTTATATTATTTGTTTGTTTTTTTTTCATTCAACATTAAGTTTTAAAACGACAAAACAAATATAATCATGACACTCATCAACTTATACAAATGAGGCCATCATCCATACGTATTTTACTAAACAAATATATGAGAAGGAATATTCAGCATTCATATGCCCTGCGAAAAAATAATGGGGGGCGATACAAGTGGGTATGTTTACACATTAACAAAGTGCTTTTATGTATTCCTTTGTATGTTAATATCTGTGGATAAACTATGGGCAGAAATTTGGTTTTCTTTTGAGGCGGAGCAGGGTCTTTTTTGTGATGTTTGATGATCTTCTAGGCACTGACGAATTTGAAGAGAAAAATATTTGTATTCAACTTGTCCCCTTTAAAGCCTAGTTTACTTCATTCTATCTTACAGCAGTCTATGATCAGGGCCAGGGTAAGTTTGTGCTGATGTTTGTAGCTATCAAGTATAGGTCACCAACACCGATTGATTCAGATAAATTTTCCGAGCCGTCTGTCCTAGAATTTGGTAGGATTAAGAATTAAATATTTGAATTTCCGAATTAACAATGACAACAAGTTCTCTGCCTTTCTGGCCCATAGTTGAATTTATGGATGGTTGGGTTATGAATGTGTTTTTGTTATGGTTAAAACGTATGATTGTATGTTACATATGTGTGATTCTGTTTGCAACTTGACACCCATTTTAAGTAAAACTAATATTTGCTTATTTGATTTTCATGTGTTGTACTTATGAAATGTATCTTTGCTTTTAATTCAAAAGTACTCTGTTTATATGTGTGTGTATGTGCGAAAGTCCCTGTGTTGTTCTGTAGGATAGATCGTCCTAATTGAGAATTTTAAATGTTTTGTTAACTTTGTGTCTTTTGTTAAACACATGGCCGTTAGCTATTTTACACTGTTATGAAACGCTTAGTCACCATCAAACATTTCTATGAGAACACCGGCATTGTTCTACAATATTAATTTTAACAGTGTAAGCTATATATTTGCTGACATGAATTTATCATAAGACTTTGTTTTTTTTTTAATACAATTTCAAATGAAAACGATATTTGTTTTAAATACGAGGGCGGATCAATAAGTCCGTGACTTTAAAATGAAACAGTTTTTTTTTGCTAATTGATGAAGGCTGAAATGCCAGAAACCGGTCCGATTAAGAATACATTGTAGTTATGAATTTTTGAAATATATGCTTTCTTCTTCTTCTTTACCACGCACCATTGAAAACAAAATTAAAATTTGCATATTAATTAGAGTACTAATTGCAATATGTCTGAAAAATGACTATAAATCTAACAAAAAAAAAATTATTTTTCAGCATAATCTCCTTTTAGCATCTTTACATTGTGATTGTTGGTAGTGGTAGTAAACCACCTTTTTAAGTTGTAAAATAAGTTGTAAAAAAATTTAAACAAATTTTTAAAAATGAAAAAATAATTCAAATGGTTATGTATAGGGCTTGCAATACCGGGATCCCGGTTTCCGTGATCCCGGTGTTACCGACATTTTTAATACCATTAAATATCGGTATTAATGACCACTTAATAAAGGTATCCGGTATTACATTTCTTTGCTGTAAGCTCACATTGATATCATTTTAATTTAAATATTTTATTTTTTATAAGAAATTGGCATATTTGCACTTCCATGGATATCAGAAAAGGATTAGCTGCCAGAGGGTATGAATATATAAAAAAAATAAACTCTATAAAAAATTTAGTTGTGCAGCACAGTGAAAAAATTCGTCCACATACGATTAAATTCTTTTTGGACAAAGATTTAGTCTTACATTTGATGAATGGACATCGGTCAAATACTGACGTTATTTAAATACAAATGTTCATGCTGGCATCAAGAAATTCTATAAGATTGTTGCAAACGTTGAAGAAAAGCCTTAATTATTCCAAGTGTCCTTAAATACACACATTGTGTGCATTACAACCGATGGTGCATCTGTTATGACCAAAGTTAGAAAATTGATTTTTGCAAGGCAACAACTTTGCTAAGTTCACGGAATCCAACGCATAAAAATTTAGAAAATTAAGATTAACTTAACACCACAGATAAGTCTAATGTAGAACATTCAAATTCTTACGAAGATTGTAACCAGTACACAGGTGATGAAAATGACAGTGATCTTGATGATAATTGTTTAGCCATACTTCAAAAATAGAAACATGTTAAAGAACGATTTGGAAAGGAACTGTATTTAGTTCTACATTCTAAAATACGTTGGAATAGCTACTTGTCATTCTAAAATGCTTTGTCCAGATAAATAACTGAACACAAAAGACTTTGATTGATTCAAATTTAAATGCTGAAATATCAATTTCGGAAATTGATTTTTTTAGCATCATAATTATTATTATAATTATAATTATTTATAATAATTATAAATTTATTGGAACACTTATACAATATCGATGATGACGATATCGAAAACAAAGTAGCTTCTTCCATCGACGTTTCCGAGTCATCTGCTGATTCTGAGCCAGAAATTCTAATTTCGATGACAATGAAGAAAAACTAGAAATGGCAATTTCCAAGAAAGTTAATGTGATGATGACTGCGAGTGGAAATTCAAAAACGATAAATTATAAAGTACTTTATTTAATTATAAAACAGGAACTAGTAAACTTTAAAGTAGAACATATAAAAGGAAAATATCTTCTACCATCTAGCGTCGAGTCTGAAAGAGCCTCTTCAGCAGCAGCGCTATTGTGCGATCCAGCTTAAGTGACAAAACTCTTGATAACTTAAAATTTTTCAAGGCATATTTTTAAGGCAAATCTCAACAATCGGACATGGGACTTATTATACTTATATATTATTAATTATTTTATTACTCTCTTTTGTTTTGTATTTTCTCCTCTTTTGTGGCACTTTAAAAAAAAGTTTATTGTTTTGAATTATACAATATTGAATTAAATATTTTATTTTGTTTTTTTTTTCTATTTTTTGCAGTGTAGTTTTGCTGTTTTTTTGTTTTTTTAAATAACGGTATTAATACCGAGATCCCGGTATTAATATAATGAAATACCGAAATACCGGCTTTGAAAATTTTGGTCCGGTATTGCAAGCCGTAGCTATGTATGTCCTTACCGCATGATATACGCAAAAATGTTATAATTCATGCAAAAATCTTATTTTAAATGGATAAATATCTTAGCTAGATTTCAAAATTATGGACAGACAAAAACATGATTTTGCTTATTTTGGATTGACTCTTGCATTTCTTGCAAAAGTTTAGTTCAGCACGCAGACTCTGAAGAAGAATTATTTGACGACCGTCCATTATTATTTTTTTTTGCAGATTCGGACTTATCGATCCCACACTTCTTAACAAAAATGTCTTTAAGAATATTTTTTTCAACTTTTTATATGAAAACAGCCATGGGTCGTCGACACACAGTGGCTCAAGAATTGAGTTCGTTGGCCAAAACCAACACTTTTTGTTTCCACCGATTGCAAAAATTTTATTGCCATTTAAGTGCAATCATATAAGAACCAAAGCAGAAAAAAAATCGGTTGAAAATTATGAAAATTGTGGGCGTGGCATTTTACTGAATATAAGGTTTAAACAAACAATAAAAAAGTTGATTTATTAAATTTGATCAGAAACAAATTATCTCTCTTCACAAACTATCAGCGGCAATACGCTGCGGCCTTTCTTGTTGAGTTGGCAGGATTGTATTTTTTGAAAAATAGTATATTTGACCACTGTAATGTTTATATGTGGCGTTATGAAATATTTTTTTAAGCAATATATTTTTCCTCAAATTTAAATTTTAGACGAATAGAACATTTGGGGATCAAAAGGGATCAAGGAGTTTAAACCTCCCAGGGAAAGGTAAAAGTGTGTTCTTTAACCGCATACACCTGTTTGCGACCGTTCGTAGAACACTTTTTTATTTTAAATAAAATTATTCCAAAATTATTATTATATAAATGACACTATTCTCTCCCGATTAGTTTGAAATAGAATGAAATGGTGTGATACAACAAAATGTTTTAATCTCTTATCGAGTTACAATACAAGGACAAATCTTGTCGATATCTAGATGTCGCCTTAAATTATCAAAGCAGGCCCAACTGAATACAACAATTTACCAATTCATTTAAAATGTGATTTCGCAAAAATACACAATTTTCTTACGAAGCGCGAAATTTTTAAAAAACAAAATTGGAAAATCTAAAATTTTGTAAATTTTTCCAATGTTATGCCACCTACTCTATTTAAGAACCAATATTTATTCATAATAGGTTTGAAAATTATTCGAATTATAAAGATAAAAAATAATATTATTTGTAATATCGATGGCTTAATTTAGAAAGGAAGTAACTCAAGCCATAGGGCAAACGCTATTGAAATTGGTGAAAATGCACCTAGTCCTAGATCTAGTCTCCAATCAGATGCCATAAGATCCAAATTATCAAATAGATCTCAGTCGAATTGGATTTGTGTGTGTTTATTATATCCATTAATATTAATCCGTAGACCAAAAATAAACCCTATAGGACAAGTCACTTAAACCTATCAAGAACAAAAATATTAGACAGATTTTTCTCAAAATCGGTTTGTATATTTCGTTGCAAAAAATAACTGACTTTACCAAATATTGTCAGGATCGGTCCAATATTCGACGTAGATTTGGTTTATGCTTTTTTTTTCTAAACCCAATTAGTTGGACCTAGACCAATACTCTGAACGTATGGTATAGGGTATTGGTCTAGACCGACTATACTATACTACTACTACTTGTTTTGAAAAGTATCAGTTTTCCCATTTTTGGCCGTTATTACCCCCTAAAGGCTCGAATTAAAACAAATTTTATTCTTCTCCGATGTTTGTGTCTCTGTCATATCAAATTTCATGTTCCTAAATTACTTTGTAAAGAAGATACAAAAAGGTACACTCCTACACTTAAGGGCCATTTTTACTCATACTTAACATCCGAAATTCCAAAAGTTTTCCACTCATCGGATGTTTCTATCTCTAGTAGAATCCACAAACTATATTTTATATTCGTTTGTTTCGAAAATAGCAAATTTACAATTTTCCCCCTTTTTGGCCGTTTTTCTTCCCCTAGACGTTAGAATTACCAATTAATTCATCCATGAATGATGCCCACGTATTCGGTGGAGTATGTATGACAAAATTCATGTATACAGATTAATATTTGAAGCTGAAAAAATAAAGAATATCCCCTTTTTGGCCGTTTTTACCCCCCCCTTTAACATCCGAATTTCCAAAAGTTTTCCTCTCATCTGATGTTTCCATCTCTAGTGGAATCCACATACTATATTTCATATTCCGAGATTCGTTTGTTTAGAAGATAGCATATGTACAATTTTCCCCATTTTTGACCGTTTTTCCTACCCTAGACGTTTGAAATAACAATAAATTCATTCTGGACTGATGCCCACGTATTCGGTGGGGCCTGTATACAAAAATTCATATATATATATTAGAATGTTAAAAAGATGCAGAAAGGTTCAGTTTTTACACTTTTTGGCCGTTTTTTCTCCTTAAACGGCCAGATTTTGAAAGAAATAATCCTGAGCCCAACTTTTTTTCTCGGAACGAGTCTGCACACCACATTTCATATTCCTAGATTCATTTGTTACAATTTTCCCTCTTTTTGTCCGCTTTTACCCGCCTAATGTACAAACCCCTTCTTATTGGATCTTTGCACTGAGAGGGGAACCCACAGACCAAAGTTCAAGTTTCTGGGTCGAAGGGTTTGGGCTGGGCGATGATGATCAATCACGCAACCCTTTTACATATATATAGGTAGATGTATATTAGTGCGACTCACAAAAATAAAGTGAAAAAAGTGCCCCTCTAGAAATCTACCTTGGCTTGTTTTATAATGATTGCCAAACTATTTTTGTCTAGCGTTGATCCCTTGCTAGATGGACTGTTTTGTAAAAAGGTATATTTTTTAGTTTTTTTGAAGATATTTTAATTTTTTTAGGTAAACATATCCAATGTGGGCATCACAAAATAGGTTTTTTGAAGATGCTTTCAACGTTGTATGTAACATTCTTGAGCAGAAAAATTTTTTTTACAGCAGAAATATTTTGGGAGTCATTATAAAACAAACCAAAGTAGATTTATAGGAAGGGGACACTATTTTCACTTTTTTCTCTCCATATAGAGTGAGTCGCTCTAATGTATATATAAATTTATTAACACCGGTGTAAACTTTTTAAAAAACAAAATATTTTTACGCATTTTTATGTTTATAGAAATAATATATATAAAATTAATTCAAAGTAACTAAGAAAATCAGAAAGTTAAAAAACTGAAATTTCTTATCACAAAATATATATAAATACTAGCTGGACCCGGCAAACGTTGTTTTGCCCTCAATGAATTTTTAATTTTAGTTAGAATCTGTAACATACTATGTAACATACATATGTATAAGAATGACCAATATATTTCTATCATTGTAATTCTAAAAAGAGTGAACAATATTTTTAGTTCCCTTATTCTGGCAGTAAATTAATAAATTTACTGGCTTTCCGACACGGGAAAAACAACTGTTATCGAGGTCCAAACCACATATTTGCAATGATTGTCCTTGAGATTTATTGGTGGTCATGGTAAAACCCAATCTGTTCGGAAATTGCAATCTTTTGAATGTTATCGGTGTGTCGGTAGGAATCGTAGGAATTCTTGGCAGCAAGACATGTTCTCCTTTAAATTTGCCTTTGAGAATTGTGGCCTCAATAACATTTGGTATTATTCTCTCAACAATTAACCTGGTTCCATTACATAGTCTTGGAGCGTTGAGGTTACGTAGCAAAATTATTGGAGAACCAACTTTTAATTTTAATAAATGTGGAGGTAGATCGGGCCATCAAGTGAATTCAAAAATTCTTGTGGATAATTGACTGCTTCATTTTCATCAACAACACTATACCTAGATTTGAAATAACACTTTCGGAATCAATCATGTCCTGAATAATAACATTAATATTATCGACATGCGGCTTAAATAGTTCTTTCACTTAACCAAGTAGTTGTTTTGAAAACTGGTCAGCCGTTGGATCATGGATAATAAAATGAGAACTCCACCAAAAAGTCCTTCATTGCCTTTCAAATCTTTTAAAGTTCTATGTAGTGTTTCTAAGGAATGTTTGTAAGCAGTGTTATATTCATCCCAAATAATAATATTGCATGTTTGCAGATCTTTTGCCATACCGGAATGTTCTTTTAACGGTGATTTGAGTGCTGAATGAGCTGTACGACCACCATGCGATAATGTTGCGGCTATTCCGGACAAAGCAATAGTCAATGCAATTTTTCCTTCCTTTTTAGTTAGAATATTTGTAAATAAAAACGTTTGTGAATTTTGGAACTTATAAAATTTAAATAAATTGGACAACTCATTATTTTTCGAACGCCAGCGCCATCTACCGGGTCCAACAAAAAAATTTTTGGCATCATCTAACATACATATATGTACATTCTTAGTTTCAGTAAAATCGCACCGTAAATAAGAATATTCGAAATGACTTTACCCCAGCGCCATCTATCGGGTACATTTTTACATACAAAAATTTCCTATGATAAAGCATACATACATTCTGAATTGCAGTCAAATCGCACTAAATAAAAAAAATAAAAAAAAAAAACAAAAAAAGGAGGAGTTTAACTTCTTATATTTAAAATTCTCGTGTCGCGGTCTCTGTAATTGAACTCCTCCGAAACGGCTTGACCGATTCTCATGAAATTTTGTGTGGATATTGGGTAGGTCTCAGAAACGGACAACAGGTATTTTTTTTGATATCTCCAGTGGGCGTGGCACTTATGGCTATCATAGTACTCCAGATATCTGATTTTAAAATTTCACTTCGTATGGGGGTACCCCTCCCAGTGGCCCTATCGAAAAAAAAATAAACGTTGTCCGATTCTCAGACCTACCTAATATGCGCACAAAATTTCATGAGAATCGGTCGAGCCGGAATTTTACCACAAACACCGCGACAGAAGAATTTTATATATAGGATTATTTTTGAAACTTGATCCGACTCAAAATTTGTATATTCATGAATTATCTCAAATAGTAAGGTTTGGATCTCACCATTTTTTGATCAGTGTATTGAATAAATAAACAGTATAATTGGTACCTGATGATTTTTGAAAATGAGACCAGTTTCAGTAGGGTATATTATGCCGTCCTGGGCCAATTATAATTTTTTATTTTATTTTTTATTATTTTAATTTGGAAGTAGCTCAAATTGCTATTTCCAATTGTTTTAATAGAGCTTTAATCAAATCTTACAAAATTTGTGGCAAAAAATATCTGTCACTCTATAAATGCCCAGTTAAATGTTACATTTATATTGTATACAAAAGAGTACGTGTGTGTGTGTGTGTGTGTGAACCTTTAAAGTTTTATGAAAATTGCTTTTTGCTTTCAAAACAGCATCGTATGTATGTATGATCTTAATAAACATTTAAAAGTCAACATTTCACATCCACGTACGCAACTTCATTACTACAAATATATATACATACATAGTTGATATAAAGGTGTTTGTGTTGTCTGTTTGTAAGTATCATTTTAATGAGCACATATTTGTTGTCGTTTTCTTTATTTTGCCTTTCCCTTCATTTGTTACACAACTAACAACATTAACAATTCATATGTTTTAGTTCCTTTGTAGCTGTTGTTGCTATTTATTTATTTTTTTTTACTTTTATTACTTAACGTTGATGGCTTCATTTGTATTGTTTGTTTATTTTTTTCTCTTTAACTTTTCACTGTACATCAAAATATTGTTATTTTTCCTGCTCTTAGTTTGTCATTAGGACTATTGCCTGGCAGTAAATGTTGGCTGTCTGTTTGCCAGTTTTCCTTATTTTTGTTTTTATACCCTATACCACTATGTGGTTTGGGTATAATGACTTTGTGCTGCTGTTTGTAACAACCAAAAATATTTGACCTAGACCCATCTTTAATTATACCGATCGAATCAGAATCACTTTCTGAGTTGATTTAACAATGTCCGTCCGTCCGTCCGTCCGTCCGTCCGTCCGTCCGTCCGTCCGTCCGTCTGTGTGTCCATGTAAAGCTTGTAATCAAACTGCAGGTCGCAAATATGAATATATTTTGATGAAATTTGGTATATAAGCTTTTATCGGCCATGGGATGAACGCTATTGAAATTGGTGAGAATCGGTCCATGTTCAGACCTAGCCCCCATACAAATTACCCATATGAAATCGACATAAATTGCATTAAGATCCAAATTGTCATATAGATCTTACTCAAATTGGGTTTGTATGCGTTCATTACATCCACTAATGAGTAGTCCAAAAATGATCCCTTTGACCCCATATAGAGCTGCTTCCCGATCTTCACTTAAATCTATTAAAAAACAAAAATATTGCACTGATTATTCTCAAATTTTGTTTGTACATATTTTTGCAAAATACAAGAGACTTTACCAAACATGATCAGGATCGGTCCATTTTTGGACCTAGTCCCTTTATGGATATAGCATCCGATATGAACTTTTTCATATCTGCAGCCAAAAAAATTAATAAAAATCCCACTCAAATTTGGTTTATGCTTATTTTCTATATCGAAGTAGTTGGACCGAAAGATAGGGTCTCTAAACCATGGTATAGGGTATCATATAGTCGGTCTAGACCGACTATAATTTTCTTACTTGTTGTTATTGTTATGTTATTTTATTGAGTCTTTTGACAGCTTTGTATGTGTTTGTAAACAATTTGACATTTGATGAGTTGTGTGTGGTGTAGTCAAGTTACTGATTGTTGTTTTAATATTTCATTGTATTCTTATTACACTTATTATTATTTTATACTTGGCTTATATTGTGTTGGTTTTTGTTGTTGTTGATTATTTATTTTTTTCTCTTCCTTTTATTTTTTGATATTTTTTCTTATTGTTTTACTTATGCCACATCTATCATTTGATTTGTTTTTCAACAAAGTTTTATGATTACGTTATTATTTATGCTTAATATCATATTAGAAAATCGTTATGGGTTGTTAGTCTATTTTGTTATTTCGATGTTTGTTCAAAATTATTTTAAGATTAACGTTATTTTATTTGATAATTGATGAAGTATACGAACAATACAACACGTAGTTTATTTATACAAGTTAAGATATATTTGCACATGAACTATTTTTTGATCGAATTAACTAATTGATATGACAATTGAAGCAACTGGAATTGAAGGCATACATTTAAACTACCGTCAAAAATGTAATTGAAGTTTATGTTATTGTTAGGTGGTATACAAAGCAATTTTTTAATTAATTAAGAGGTGATCGAATGTCAATTCTGACCTCATATTTTTCTAAACCAATGGATTTGAAACAATAATAGCATCGATTTGTTATTGTATATGGGAACTTCTATTAATAAACAAAGAACGGGCGGGTTCAGTCTTTCGATTTCTTATAAAATTGGTAGAAATGTTTTACCTTATTTTGATTTTATAGTTTCCGAAATTGACAGCGCCAAAAATGAAAAAAAAGCATTAAAAAGTCACAGAGTTAAGTCAAAATTTCTAGTTCAGTTGAGGTTTCGTTGCGAAGGTATTAAAATGTTCTTTTATATGGCAAATAGTTTTATATTTTTGGCGAATGTTAAAGGTCATAAACATATAATCTTCAGTTTGTGAAAGTAAGTACACATTAAAAGCAATATTTTTAAAATTTTATTAATAAAACATGTTGTGGCTAACAGTCTTTTCATCACTTGTGCTTACTTTAACGAAGGAGTTATGAATAAGAATTCATAGTGTAGCTTAATACAATTATTCTAACCCCCATCAAAACAAAGTTTATATTTAAACTCTTTCTTTCCTTATGCATACGAATTTTGAATCTCTCCGTGACTGTGCGTGACTTTGCGTGACTATTTTAAAATTAATCTTTGCTCACAACAAGTCTATGGACAAAGTTTCAGATCGATCGGATGAGGGGAAGTGGGGTTTTATCTCTCCGTGACTGTGCGTGACTATGCGTGACTGTGTGTGATCGGAATAATCTAAAACACCCCTATAATAACGATAACAATTGTTTCAACCAAATTTATTAAAAAAATCTAAAATAATTCATTAGTAATAAAATAGAAAACAGAGAAGTTTTATATGTTGTTTATGACTTAATTTCGTTTTTTTTTGTGATCGCGAGTGGGTAATGTTTAAATTTTTATATGTACGCGTTGAAGAATATGTTCTGTTTTTTTTTAGCAGTACACGTGCAAGAAAATGAACTTAAAATAAAGCTACACTTGAATCTGTGTGGTTTATGTGTGTTCGAAACAAAAAATACGCGATAGAAAAATGTTCATGTAGATAACGAAATATTAAAACGAAACACAGTCATGATTGTGTTGGGCACCGTACAAAATTTAGAAATAGACATAATTGATATGAAAATAAATATATGTGTTGGCTGCTTTAGAACAGAACATTGTGTCTTTCATGTGTATATTTTTTGAACCTTGCTTTATATACCGCATTGTCGACAGAACTCCATTTTGTGTCTTTTTCAGTTATAGATAATGGTGTTAAATTATATCCTAGAATATCTTGCATAATATCTTCAGTACTAATTTTTGGAAGTCCATATAAAAATACCGTATATAAACGATTTTCTTTGGTATTAAAAGTGTGGAATTCAATTTTTTTCCAACACCACTTTTTTGCATTTTTGAAAACATTCAATGTTTTGCGGAAAAACTTTTGTCGCGATGGACGTTCGTTTATACATGAAATCTTTGCCTAATAATTTTTGTAGTTCATTGAGAGACGTTTTGTTTTTTTCCTCAACTATGTTTGATAATGGATCCATTTCCATATCTTTGAGATCAGCTAGGGCACCAAACCGATTTCTAGAAGCTGAAGGTACATCATAGATCATCTCGTTGTTGTTCTTGATAAAAAATTTTGTTTAACGAACATGTTAATCAATATGTAGCAAAATTGACAAATCTACAAGAATAATGTACCCGTTTTTTAATCGGAAATCTAATCTTAGTATTGACAACAATTTACTGATACTAAAGGTTATATTTCATGTGATTTTATGCTGCTGCTGCTTGGCACGATACCTCAGATAGACAAGATAAGCTCCTTAAAATTATGTGTAATTTACCATCAGTTTTCAGCATCACGTCTCTACACACTTTCTAAAATCCTGCGCGTTAAGGATACAATTAATATAATCACAGAAAATTTTTTTGTAGATGTACAAATTCTTCATATCCATAAATTGTTTATGACCTTAACCAATTTATTTTTTCTAATTACAAAGATTTAAACATTTTTTTTCCTAAATTGCATATACAATTTTGAGTATTACTTATCATACTGCGATATATCTATAATATTAATACGCTAGGCGATTTCTTGTGACCGATGTTTTGTTCTACCGTTTTATCCCGATTTTGACCAAACGTATATTATTTGAAAGGTATTTCTTTTTAGCCGTTTTGTAGATTTACAGATTTTTTAATTTTTTCATTTATTTTGAATAAATTGCATTTAAAGTTGCTACTAACACATACATATAATAATACAATGCTATGCATTTGTGAATGTGTTTGCAATAAAAATGAGTTTGTTTTTTTGTGTTGATTTGTGAATTGGCTGTAATTGATTAGCATACCTTTAGGGTCTTTATTTAATGAAAAATAAAACTTCCTATAATTTGCACTCGAATTTAGAGGGCTGGAATCTGCTAGTATATAATTAGTATTCATAAATACTAAAATTGTTGTGTACTAAATTACATTATTTGGGTAAAAGGTTTAAATTTGGTTAAAATACTGTTGACATTGGACTAATCCTTAGCTCAACTCATACAGCAGGAAGCTCAATTTATTAACGAGATGCTGATCAAATTAAAGAGTTGGCCATACCATTGTAATCTAGACAAAACTGAGAGGTTCTCCAGTGATAAAAATGGATCATCTTTTTAGCATATACATATGTATATAATATGCCATTACAATTAACACTAACTTATTTATTTCGTATTTTTTTTCTGGAAATAAAGGAACTGCATGATCTCATTTTTCGGGATTATCCATATATTATGAAAAATATGTAAACATACTTTGAGCATTACTAATTACTTAAAAAGTTTCATTTAATTGCACAAATAATTATATTAGAAACTAATGGAAAATGTATATTTTATCTTTATTTTTCAGATAACTCTAGTATAACAGAGAGTATATAACCTCAACTACAAAGTCTTCAATTAGTAGGATAAAATAACAAATTTAAAAGCCACAATACTTATAAAACGAAACACATGCACAGAAATGAGTGCATTAGTGACTGTTGCCAAGGCAAAAGGTAAGTTTTATTCAGATATTATATAAATTTGTCTAAAATCCTCATTAATATAACTAACTAAATACATAGTTGAACTTAAGAAAGAAAGCAAGTAACCTGAAAACTGTGATTCTAATTGTTGTTCGCGTAACTACTTGAACTAATTCTGTTGTACTGAAACACAAAACGCTTAAAGCAATATGTAGAATTTTAGTTCACAAATGTTAAACAATAATGCGGCATAGACATAGATGCTTACAACGGAGGAATGTTTGAGATGTGCTGTAAAAAAATAAAAATTAAAAAAAAACGTTTTTTCTTTTTTTTTAAGCATGAAACGACTTAAATTGTTCATTTCTGTTTAAATAAAATTTTACCATGTGTTTTTTGCTGATTACTTATCAAACTGTATTCGTCTGTTTTTTGTAAAACTGTCAAGGATATTTTTTTTTGTTTCGGTTAGCATTAGTTGAACTGATTTAAATTTTCGATTTAATATTCGTGCAAAATTAAAATGAAATTATTCATTTAATATCTAATAACTCATATAAGTATGTATGTATAAATAATTAGAAACTGTCCTTCTATACTATGAATTCCGAGAGAAGGTTTGGATCCTACTTTGCTGAGGCCACAACTCGATAAAGAAAATATGATTAAACCAAATTGCAGTGGTTATGAATGATATGAAAAAGTCCATATCTGATGCTTTTTTGTATGGAAAACAGATAAAAAAAAATGGACCGATCATGACCATATTTAGTAAAGTCTCTTACTTTTCTGAAAAACAAAAATTAAAGACAAATCTATGCCATATTTGTGTTTTTAATAAATTTAAGTGAAGTTCGGGAACCACCTATGACCAAAAATTGCCCTACATTTTCTAATTTTGGACGACTGATAAATAAAATACATAACCCAATTTAACCGATATATATGCATGTCAAGTGACCCAACTTTTGAAACCGATGTCTTACGATCGGGATGAAATTTGCACCAAGGTTAGTTTTATTGGATAGTAGTTTAGACACAATTTTTCAACAAGATCGGTCAAGAAATCTCTGAGTTAGAGATGGTCAAAATTTGACATTTTGGCTAAACAGGTGTTTTTTCTGATCTATGTAACTTTTTACCTATTGCTCTTAGCAAAATTTGTTAAAAAAAAATTTTTTTTTTAAATAATTTAAAAAATAAAAATTTTTTTTTTACTTTTTCTTGCAAAATCAAAAATTTTTTGACTTGTTTTTAAAGAAACACCCTTTTATGCTCAAACGAAAGCTTAGGTTTTTTTCTTTAAGATCTTTTTGATCGCTTAGTGGGATGCGAGATGGATATCTATCAAAAAAAAAAATGTTTTGTAACTTAAGACAACGGGTTTTAAATTTTTAGCATATGCACTAATTTGAATTTTTTCCTATTAGTGTTTAAGTGTTTCTAAAACCTTAAAAATAAAACGTATATTGAAAAACTAGACAAATTAGCCTTTCCGACGGTATGTAACATACCTAACTAAAATTTCATACATTCGATACTGTAATACCCGCAATATGTTAACCTCAGGAAAAAAATCACTTTTTTCTATAGAAATGATGAAAAATATTTTCTTTTATTTCTTTGTAATAATAATTAAATTAATATATAATAATAATAATAATAATAATAATAATAATAATAATAATAATAATAATAATAATAAAAATAATAATAATAATAATAATAATAATAATAATAATAATAATAATAATAATAATAATAATAATAATAATAAAAATAATAATAATAATAATAATAATAATAATAATAATAATAATAATAATAATAATAATAATAATAATAATAATAATAATAATAATAATAATAATAATAATAATAATAATAATAATAATAATAATAATAATAATAATAATAATAATCATAATAATAATAATAATAATAATAATAATAATAATAATAATAATAATAATAATAATAATAATAATAATAATAATAATAATAATAATAATAATAATAATAATAATAATAATAATAATAATAATAATAATAATAATAATAATAGTAATAATAATTTTTTTTTTTTTTTTTTTTTAATTTAATTTTATTAGACTTTTCAAAAAAAAAAAAAAAGAAATACATTTCATTATTAAATTAACCTCGCGAAGCCAGTGCGGCTTGTCTGCAGGTAAGGATAGTAAGAAATGTTGTACATAATTCATTTAAATATTTTTGTTTTGTTTTTGTTTTTTGTAAAATAATTTTCAAATATGAGATAAAATCAGATTAGATAAAATAAAATAAAATGATATAGTGAGTATTCATTGCTGGCTAATGAAGTGGGATTTTAGAATTTTCTTCCTTCTGTTCGTATTGTTTGCTTCCCTTAGGATCTCAATGTTGTTGAATATAGTCGGTAATATAACTGATAATGTGCTTTTTCCATACTCATTGCTGTATTGTGGAATAGTGTATCTTCCTTCTAGGTTTCTTCTGGTTTGATAATTGTGGTCAATTTTATGTAAGAATCTTGAGTCGTTGAAAAATTCAATTGCTAAAGTTATATTGAATATGTTTTTAACATTAAGCATGTGTCTGTCTTTAGCAATATCCAAGTTATATATTGCTGAAGTGAAGTTTCTAGTGTTGTAACTTTGTTCATGATTTGTGTTGTGTAGTTGTGTTCGATGATTGTTTGTTCTTATGATTTTTAGTAGTTGGTTTTGTGTGTGCTGAAGCTTTGTGGAATGCGTAGAGTTGCCCCAGGCTGTGATCCCATGACGAATATGGGATTCGACGAGTGAAAAGTATACCTGGCTCAATACAAAATTATTAGAGCTGTATCTTAGCCTATGTAGAATAAATGCAGCTTTACGTAGTTTTTTGCGAATTTCATCTATGTGGAATTTCCATTTGAAGTTTTGGTCGACGATAACTCCCAGGTATTTGTATGTGTTTACAATCTCAATTATAGTTGAACAGTTATCAGAACTGTAGTTAAAGTTTTCTAGTCTATTTTTGTGAAGACATTCGGTACTGTGGAATCTTATTTTAATATCAGTATATAAAAAATGGCGTGGTTTTATATGCATCAATTTAGTTTTGGATGAATTTATAATTAGACCGTAGTCATGGCACCATCGTATTGCAGTATCCAGTTGATGTTGAAGTAGTGTAGTTGCATTATTAATGTTTTTATGAGTAACTACAATAGCTGTGTCATCTGCATATGCAAATGTTTTGGCTATTTTCAGCGTGTTGATTAATTCGTTTGAGTATATTATATACAACAGTGGACCTAATTTTGAGCCTTGAGGAACACCATGATCTAGATTTGTTTCATCACTAAAGTTATTAGAGATCTTCACACAGTATTTTCGTAGACTAAGGTAGCTCTTGAATAGATCTTGGCTATGTCCTCTAAAACCAATCCTCTCTAGCATTATGAGTAACTTCTCATGAGAAAGGGTGTCAAACGCCTTGCTAAAATCTACGAATAAAGTTAGGCAATGATGATTTTTACTCAGTTGTTCGTTGATAAAATGTGAAAAGTTGCCAAGCAGCTTATTGATGTTTTTCCCTTTTTGGAATCCAAATTGATTTTCACTAATGATATTGTGTTTTCTTGTGTATTCGGTAATTCTTCTGCATAATATTTCCTCCATTATCTTTTCAATTACCGGTAAAATGGCGATTGGTCTATAATTTTTAAAGTCCGCTCTGGAGCCATTCTTATATATTGGGCGAATGTATGAAATTTTAAAAATTTCTGGTACTATTGTTGTATTAATAATAGCATTAATTAGATTTGTTATTACCGGTGTTAAAATTTCTGAATTATTTTTCAAGTCTATTGGCCTGATGCCATCATAGCCCGCACTTTTTTTGATGTTAAGTTTATTAATTATATTAAAAATTTCTTCATTGTGTGTATTTCGTAAATAACAAGAATTCATTATCTCTATATGAGAGTGATTTAATGTTTTAATGTCACATTCATGTAAAATATTTTTAACATTTTGTTTAAAGTTTTGAGCAAAATTGTTACTAATTTCGTCAAGATTCATGTTTTTAAAGTTTTTTATTAATAATAATAATAATAATAATAATAATAATAATAATAATAATAACAATAATAATAATAATAATAATAATAATAATAATAATAATAATAATAATAATAATAATAATAATAATAATAATAATAATAATAATAATAATAATAATAATAATAATAATAATAATAATAATAATAATAATAATAATAATAATAATAATAATAATAATAATAATAATAATAATAATAATAATAATAATAATAATAATAATAATAATAATAATAATAATAATAATAATAATAATAATAATAATAATAATAATAATAATAATATAATAATAATAATAATAATAATAATAATAATAATAATAATAATAATAATAATAATAATAATAATAATAATAATAATAATAATAATATAATAATAATAATAATAATAATAATAATAATAATAATAATAATAATAATAATAATAATAATAATAATAATAATAATAATAATAATAATAATAATAATAATAATAATAATAATAATATAATAATAATAATAATAATAATAATAATAAT